>NIPQ01089751.1:0-11462 GCA_002806875.1 Lepidotrigona ventralis hoosana
CACACACACACACCACACACCACACACCACACCACACCACACACTTGTGAAAGAGAGGCAGGAAGAGAGAAAGCGTGCGTGCGCGAAAGAGAGAGAGAGGGGGGGGAGAGAAAGAGAGCAAATGAAATTGATCTAGTCAGTGTATTATCGTGGCGGCCTTATCTTTTGTATGTCGTAGCGATGTAAACTTAAGTGTTCCAAGGAAAGTGAACAATGCGTTGATGAGAACGAAGGCGAATTACCACACAACTTGTTCGAAAATTACGAATATATTACATCGTTAGTCGTTGGCGAAAACGTGGAACGAACGTACGAACATACGTACGTTCTGGGAAAGACAAAAATGGAATTCAGAATGTAAATGACGATGTATCGAATGCGTGGATTACACGTGTGTGTGAATATTTAAAAGCGTAAGATGTCGTACGTGCTCGTCGACTGCTTTCTCGAACTCGTGTCTCTGTTGTACGGTAAAATACTTAGTTGTATAATCGAAATTCGTTGACACAGAGCTTAGTGGGACGGAGAAACGAATTCGAGGTGGTGGTACGCGGAGCATAATAGTTTTTTTTAATTCCGCTCTCCTACACAGATACAGTGTTTTTACGAAACTTCCAATAAGCATCGAATCGTTTTTTTAAGTCTTAGATCTCTCTAAGTTTCCGTTTATATCGTGAGTCAATAGGTTTAGTCGTTTTAAATTATCTTCCATGTGATGTTTATATCACACGATAAAAATTCCGATTTATTTTCAATGAATTTCGTTTTTTTTTCTTTTTTTTCTTTTTTTTTTAAAGAGTACTGTATATGAGTAGCAGAGGACGTGGAGAATGATTTGGGTGGCTATACCACGCGTCAGCGTGTAAATCGTCTCGTTACCCTGGTTGCGGGACGAGTCGAACCAAATTTCTACTAGAGTAATTAGGTAATTATACCTTTCTACTTGTCAGAGTTCGTTCACGGGTTCTACTTGATAAGACTGCGTGTTTGTTAAATAATGTATGTAAGTAGTAAGTTCTCGATAATTCGCAGTCCCTTCTTCCTTGCCTAACGGAATGCACTGTCGACCAGANTTTTTTTTTTTTTCTTCATTTCGTTCCGTCGGTTCGATACGAAAATAACGCAAAACCTGTTATGTCGAATCCATTGACGAAGCTTTTATTTTCGAGTGTATCGATGATCGACGAATCAGCCCCTTTAAACTTTAGTCTTCCTAGCTGCCGAAACAAATATGCGTCGTGTACTTGTTATTTTTGTATCGAGTCGATTATCATAGAACGATGCGTTCTATTTTGACGTGTCAATCGGTACCTGAAGAAACGTTGAAGCAAGGACTGCGAATAGCAGTTATTTTTAATAGTCGCGGACATATCAGGAGTGGGCATATCCTGAAAATACTTGGTTGCTCGAAAAGTGATTGCCGAGGATTTAGACGAAGAGGATCGTATGTTTATGCGCGTATGTGCGTGTGTGAAAGAGAAAAAGAGAAAGTAAAACAGTGAGTACGTGAGTAAAAGTATATCGGACTTGTAAGACCGAGAGACGCATTTTTCTTCTTAAAAAGGGTTATTTATTTTAAGTAAAAACAGATATATTATAGATACATAGAAATCCACTTGAATCATCTCTTCCATACTTTTGACTATCGTCAGCGCGAACCACCGTCAGAAAACGTGGCTCGCGCAGACCCTAGATGTACATATTATTACGAGAAAAAAAAGAGAGAAAGAAATATAATAATACTATTTCAGCGATATTCGTATCGCAATTTCCAATGATCGGGTCATTATATACAAAAGTGGGATTTTTTCGCTCTTACGATCGTCCGTTCGACATAAGTAAAATACATGAGTGAAACACAGATGATACGATGATAATAAGAATTCTAATAATTAAGAATTAATTGACGGTAACGAATGTGAAAGAAAAAGATTTCAGCGAAGCTATATATATAATATATATATATTATATATATTGTAAAAAAAATTCCTATATACAAAAATAAAGTTAAGGCTCCAATTTTTACCAAAAACATCTTCGATGCGTTCTTTATAAAACTGTCGATTTCTACTGACCAACGTTATCAACGCAAATTCGATACACACATTCCACAGAGAATGATGATGATATTATCATCAACGACAACTACGAACAAAAGAAAAAGTCAATGATAAACCAAAAGTTTGTCAGAATGGAACGTATCTTCAACGACAATTCCACAGATCCTGTTCCAATATATATAAGTTCCAATAAATTTTTCTCGTTTCAATTGGTTCAACGTTCTCTCTCGAACGAAAAGTGGGGCCTTCCCATATCTTCCTCCGGTATCAAAGGTATGTATCTAGTCCTCGGATCCTTTTTCTTCTCGTACGCGTATGGGAAGATCATACTTCTCCTCGTCGAACTTCTTCCAGCTCTGTCGCTCCTCGTCTTGATCGGTCTAGGTATTTTTTGAATGTGAGAGTAGGGCGAATACGTGGAGGAACTCGAGCCAGTCCCTGAGATATCATTCGTGCTCGTCGACGATAATTCTTCGGTACTCGGATTGATCAATGGTATGTACTTCCTCTCGTCTTTTCCCCTTTCCTCGTCCGTGTTATTCCTAGTGTTTCTCATCGTCACAGCTTCCTGTCCAGATGTTTGAACAGCTTCGATCTGCTTGTCGGTAAGCGCGTGAGTGAAACCGATCTCATTAGATACGTTGTTCGAAGTCTCGGACATTTCGATTTCGCTTTTAACCGTAATAGGCACCCAATCGTCCATTTCCGAGCTACTGTTTTCTAACGTTGTTTGCATCGACCAGTCGTATTTTTCGTGTTCCCAATTCCCAAGAGACCTGGACGCGTTAAAATCTTTCCTAGACATGGAGTTCAAGATGGTAGAGTATTCCATGGGTGTCCACTCGTTGCTCTCGTCGATTCTCGTTGAATTTAGATCTCTTTCCTGATAATTCGCCTCGATCGACGTAGCATTGGAAGAATTCTTCGTCCTCTCTTCCATGAAAGATTCAGTGTTACCAACTCGGTCGTCACTTCGTTGACGTTGGTGATCGTTGTTCGCCGATTCATTGGTCTCTCGATTCTTCAAGGCGATCGCGCCCAAGGGTGGAAAGTATTTCGGTTCCTCGAACCGCGTCCCAGTGACGAAGCTGGGCGTATACTGCGAAATCAAAGGAAGGAGCGTTTGCCTGGCGTACCTCTCGGCCTGTGCCAGGATCCCAGCCAACCTTTCCGGTAGGAACTGAACCGTGAACGCTCTGGACGTAGAGGACGTTTCCTGTATCTCCTCCTTTTGTTTCTCACGGCCGTGAACCTCGTTCCTGGTATTCTGCCTTGCCGAACGCGGCTTCAAAATCGGCTCCGTGATCTCCGGGAATTTCAAAGATCTTCCTGTTTCCTTCTTGTCCACTTGCAGCACGGGCTCGCGAATTTCCGGGAGGAATTCGGTTGTTGGTTCCACCGAAGGCTCCGCGGAAGAGCTTCCAGCTGCGAAGAAATTGAGACCGGAGAATCCTCTACCCCTCTCGGAGTCTGAATTTTCCAAAGAGTTCGAATCCCCGTCGCTAGATATGTCGACGATGTTCCAAGGATTGTTGGAACCGCTGCCGCGACTGCTCGTTTCCTCGAAGTTGCTCGCCTCTTTTCGTTCGACCATTCGCACGTTTTGTTCTTTGGTGAATGGACCCAAACCTTTCGACGTGGACAGTGACGCGGCCCTCTCCTTCGAGATTGTTTCCGTTCTATCGTCTTTCATCTCGTAGTTCTGTTCCTTGGTGAACGGGCCGATGCCGCCTTGTTTCTCTTCCATCAGACGTTCCATCGCCGGGGACGTCGAGTTGTCCGATTCCGCGGGGACATTGCATTCCCCCGCGAATAGGGGGAGGAACACTGGCTTCCCAGATTCTAAGCTCAATCCTTTCTTGCAGACGGAGAGTGTTTTCCCAAAGCTGTCGACGATCGCCACTTTGTCGATGCCCCAAGACACCAAGCCCGAGGAGATCCAACCGCTGTACGCCGTATATTTGATCTGTGGGATTTTGGATAAGAACGAAAGGTTTATTGTTAAAATTCTACATGTTATATTATGCAAGTGCAACATACTTTTGGACAGTTCTTATATACGAAATAAGAACTTTCGCTTCTCTTTGTACATTTGAATCTGAGAAGTGACAATATTGTTTTTAAAAATAATTAGTAAAAATGATGATATCACGAATGAAATAATCTCCGTGAGGTCTCATCGGTTACCTCGATAGCTTCCACGGTCGAAATCGCCGGGTGCGGGACAACAATTTTCTGGAGAATCGAGCCAACCAGAAGCTCCTCGTCCTTTCGCGTCATCGCGAACGTGTCGTTGAAAGATCCTTCTCCGATCAGAGTCACTTGTAACTTCCCGTAACTCCTTGCAGGTCTTTCACTGCGGCTGTTGTACACCTTCACTTGGTATTGATGGGCGCAGAAAGGTTCTTCGTCTCTCGTCACCAAGTAAAGCTGCCCCCTGGCCGGTGACTCGTCGCTGTAATAACCCATATCGCCGCAGGCTTTGCCCATACCGTTCACGTCACAGGGGAAACACTCGCCACGGAGAAGACCGTCGTAACCGTTATCGCACGGAAACGCCGGGAATCGGCACTTTGGGCTGACAGAGTCGGTGAACAGCTTGTAGGCTCTTCGGTGGTTGCACAGGGATCTACCCTCAACAGCGCTTGCTGCAACGTGACGAATTATTTATGGAGCGATTATTTCAGAAACGTTGTCACGAGCGTCGAATGTTTCGTTTCATTTATTGATACTTATGACACATGCGGCGAAGGATTTTTTAATAGCCGAAAAACTTGACACTCGTTTCAGATTTCTCACACGTTTCTTAATATTCTGTCGATATTCTACACTTCGCATCCTATGTTTCCACATTCGTACATTCCATACATCCTTATCTCAATGTTTATATCTGTCCCATGTTCTGTGAGATTTTGCCTACAAAGACAATTTGTGAATTATCGTGTTTATTGAGTTACAGAACTTTTACGAATATTCAAAATATCTTCAAGCGACATTTCACGACGGGGGCAGAGTGATGACCCGCTTTCTTTTTGGGACGAATAATTCGATCCGCGCGTTGTGGAGAAGGTAACACTATATCGAATGACGAACATGAGAAAGATCCCACTTTCTAATCTCTCTGATTTATCGTATCTCTTAAATTACGTTCAGCCGATAGTTCTCAGTGGAAACAAATTGCCGTACAAAGGGATGTACCAGACGGCCGGTATATTGTTAATCCGCGAGAGTTTCAGACAATTTTATTGTTGCTATTCGTTTCTTTCTTGTTTTGAAGAAAGTTCCACGTAGTCGCTCTAGTGTCACAAGTGCGTCAGATACATAAAGCACAGACGAAGTGCAGCACTTACGCCAACTGTACGCGTAAATTGTTTGAAGCGTAGGTACTACATGGGTTTATTGTAAGACGCATCGTCTCAAGTGAGGTGAATGAGAGACGAAGTTTTAAAGTATAACGCAACCGGTTATAAGTAGACTGCGAATTTTTATGGATTTATCGGAAATGAAGGTGCACGCAATGCGCGTAGTATGTGAAAATACAAAAAATATCGAAAGTATAGTAAAACGGATTTCTATTTTTTTTTTTTTCTTTTTTAAATTACCTTAAAAATGTGAGGAAATATTCGCTGCCTTACTTTATCTTTCGTATTTTACAAAATTAAATAGTCAAGAACAAATAATTAGAAAAGTCAAACACAAATAATAGTCAAGAACAAATAATTAGAAAAGTAAAAGCATTCAATTTGTAGTGAACATTAGCAAACTACGAAAAAAAAAAAGATTAAGACGGAAAGAAATTATTATTGCGGTCATTATATTCAAAAATATAAATCAGTCGTGTCCTTTACACAGAAACGTGTAATAAAACAGCCATATATAATAGAAGAGATACTTACACCAGATAATATCGGATACTGCGCCGAGGAATAGATTGGAGCAACCTGTTTGCATTCTGCCACCATTAGGATAGAAATCGACATCACCCATAGGCTGCCAGGATCCCAAACCACCGAGCAACAGTTGTTCACCATTGCTATGAATCACGTCGACGAAGTTGGCATCTGTTTTGTCGAGTCGGACTCTTGGATCCTGGGACTCGAACAGTGGTCCTGCAGGATCTAGTCCTGTCGATTGCGGATTATTGTAGTCAACATTTTTGATCGAGTAAGAGAGGAAATTCCAAGGAGTCAAACAGGAGTGGAGATATATTTGTTTAAAAATATTTCACAGTATTCAAAGTGGTATCTAGTAAAATATTGACATAATCGATTGATATAAATAAATAAAAGAAGAACAATTGATGAAATTTTTTTCTTGCAAGCTTGTGATTTAAAGTATATCTGTTTCGTATATTGAGACACGTATCTCTGATATTTTAAAAGTATCTATAAATTTCACAGAGTGTCAAGTATTCATGGAATTTGAACGACGCAGGTGTATTGTTTATTTCAGTATCAATTTAATAGATCGTTTGCAGTTATTGCGCAGAGAAACATTCCCCTGTCACAAAAGTTGAAGATATAAGGAAAATGTGAATCTCTTAATCGAACTGTCTAAATATATCTAGATATAATATATTTCTCTTCGTACATATATTCTTCGAAATGATATCAATTGAAGCAAAAAAAAAAAAAGAAAAAAAACGAAAGTCGATATTTAAACGCGTGCGAGTTTCTGTTTTCTCCTTCAAATCGCAGAACGAAAAATTTCTGGAAAGAGTGGAAACTCTAGATGCAAGGAGTCGTTGACGCGTGAAGAAGGAAGAAAATATGTAAGTTGCAATCGCGGCACGTTTACTTGCTCGCGCTTTTGCAAGAGTCCTCGTTACAGTTTCTAGTGAATGGTTGCACCAATAAGATATACCGATCAGTTACTTAATTTTTTACCGTCTTTCCAAGCTATTTTTTTTTCTCAATTCGATCATACATATGCATTTACGAATTCATATTTCCTAATTGGACTAACCTGATCTATTTATCGAAACGTCTCGAGAATTTGACTCGATGGAGTTTAATCGATTCAGCGATTAATGCAAATTCTCAATTCGATCATACATATGCATTTACGAATTCATATTTCCTAATTGGACTAACCTGATCTATTTATCGAAACGTCTCGAGAATTTGACTCGATGGAGTTTAATCGATTCAGCGATTAATGCAAATGTTTAATTTACGATTGCTCTGTATGCTTGACTGGAATAAACATGATTGATGTGGGTAACTTGGCTCTCCTTGGTTCCAATGAGAACTTCTCGGAGATTGCAACTATATCGTAACATGTTATTCAACTTGGATGCAATAAACGCATTGCGTTATGAATACAGAATAACGGAACGAATCTCTCAATTTACGCGATCAGAAAATGTACAATCTTTATTGGATTTATATGANGTTTAATTTACGATTGCTCTGTATGCTTGACTGGAATAAACATGATTGATGTGGGTAACTTGGCTCTCCTTGGTTCCAATGAGAACTTCTCGGAGATTGCAACTATATCGTAACATGTTATTCAACTTGGATGCAATAAACGCATTGCGTTATGAATACAGAATAACGGAACGAATCTCTCAATTTACGCGATCAGAAAATGTACAATCTTTATTGGATTTATATGAGTGAGGTACAAATTTTTAGTCGACTTTTTTGCCTCTTAAATTTCGTCCTGGAACTTATACAGAATAACGGAACGAATCTCTCAATTTACGCGATCAGAAAATGTACAATCTTTATTGGATTTATATGAGTGAGGTACAAATTTTTAGTCGACTTTTTTGCCTCTTAAATTTCGTCCTGGAACTTTGTGGAAAAGGTAGAGATTTCGATTGTAAAAAACAGTGGACGAATGTGTTAGAAATCTTAAAGATATGTATTATCTATTCCTAAAGAGTTTCCTGAGATTGCAAATCAAGTGCAAATGTAACTTACACATAGCACAAAGATTCATCGTAATTTGACTGACACGCAGAGGGATAATGTTGCTCAATAGTTTCGGTACCTGTGATTCTGGAGACATTGCCTAGTTCAGCACCGGCAAATCCAGCCACGTGGGCACCCAATAGCACAAAGATTCATCGTAATTTGACTGACACGCAGAGGGATAATGTTGCTCAATAGTTTCGGTACCTGTGATTCTGGAGACATTGCCTAGTTCAGCACCGGCAAATCCAGCCACGTGGGCACCCAGGCTGAAACCGATCAAGTGAACCTTCTCCAAAGGTACGTTCAAACTTCGAACCAGCTTGGCTAATTGTCGCCCAACCAGACGAGTATTGGCAGCCGCCCTTACGTAGTTAGGAACTGCGCTTCCTGGACCCCAGTCGACACATACTAAAAAAGATATTCGAAGATACAAAAAGGTCGTCCAAGTGAAAAAGAAAAATTTAACGTTGATTAACGTAACATCGATCGAGTGATAAGGTACTTGGTAAAAGTCAATTAGCGAACGATCGAAAAATCTTGCATCAAAGGTATTTCTCGCGAAGAAAATTCTCGCATCGGGCGATTATCTGCGAGTTACTTGCGAAATTTATGAGAAATCCCGAACGACAGTATCTCTTAATAATAACACTTACAAGTTAGTTAAGTGGAATGA
Source organism: Lepidotrigona ventralis hoosana (assembly GCA_002806875.1). Lineage (NCBI taxonomy): Eukaryota > Metazoa > Arthropoda > Insecta > Hymenoptera > Apidae > Lepidotrigona > Lepidotrigona ventralis. The sequence goes on from NIPQ01089751.1 coordinate 8,658, forward strand.
ATTAAAAATTGAGAATTTCAATTAATCTCTTAATTGTAGCATTTACAGCACGAAATTGAAAATTAAAGTCGAAGTTGATTACATTTATTAAGTGCAGCTCTCTTTTTTTGTATCGTATATTTGCATAAATATCCATAAATATTCATCGTACTAAACGTTGGATATTTTGCATAAATATGTTACGTAGTAGTCGGTAGAGCTAGGAGGAATTGCTACGAACCTATATTACATTCGTGCACGGTCATTAGGGCGGATCTCATTTCGTAAACCCAGACGTGATCGCAGCTGGATCCGAACCCGTGTACAATCACTTTGGTGGGTAGATCGGGATCTATGGCACGGTGTGCGTTATCGTTTATATCATCAGCAGCAACTTCCATCGGGATCGATCTCGCCTTTCTGCTGCCGTACACTAGAAATCTGCACAGAAACGCATATGAAGAATGAGAATGAAAACGCTTTACAATTCCGAAAGGGATTGAGGTCAGATAACTTAGTTTCTGAAGAGTGAAACATTAATTAACATAATAGAATCGAGGAATTTTTTTTGAGAGACGGTTAATTTGTCTTCTGAGTGGTTCATATATCCACTCATGCGCGATCGAACTTATTTGCAGACACAACCACGCGTACTTCTTACAACACATTGCGTTACCTGTGAGAAATGTAACAAAATTACATTCGTGCTTTTACCAAACTAGGTTACTGATACAATGTATCATTCCTGTCTTCTTGTTACTTCAACGCAACGTAAAATAACGGTGATCATCGCGAGGAGAACAGAGAACGCTCGACAAAAGAAAAGGAGTGCAATTGCATATTACAGTCGCACGTTCGTGGAAAGATTCGTGAAAATCTGAATATATTTTGCGATAAGGTTGCTTAGATCGCGTTTGATTAAGATAAAGTAAGGGCCGCAGATTTTTGTGGAAATTTGTATTAATTAATTAAAACATTAGATTTTTATGATAACAAGTGTAATTCAAAACTTCTAGCTCGATAACAATATATTAATAGTGAAAATAATTGAAAATATTGTTTCACGCGCCATATATTATGGAAAGGACTGCATCTATTCTGAATACTTTTGCATTATTTCTTTCATACGATGTGTTTCAAATTTTTGCATAAACGTATAAAAATCCACGGTTTATCCACGTGTAATCGTGTGCGCTGTATTTTTACTTTTCAATACCTAGTGCCAACTTCTTTGGGTGGTGATGGGAGCATTTCCAGGTAGCTGAATGGTCCCGTGTCTTCGAAACAGCCGACATCTTCGTAGCAAACCTTGGAAACTTCTCTCTTGGTTCTGTGCTGCAACTGCTTATGCAACGTCCACTGTCTCATCGACTCGACGACCGCTCGAAAGATTTCGGCGTCGTTTTTCTCGTCCGCGGACTCGTCGAGTGGCGTCGGCCATTCTTGCGCAACCGCCGAGTCTCCTGCAACAACCGTATTTTCTTTGAAATTCCGGATTCAGGAATCCGCAGGAAGGATTCGTCAGATACGATACTCAGAATGACGAATTGAAATTGCCAGAAAAATTTTGATTCTAATCTTTTCGGATGTTGTCTACAACACGAACTTTATAATAGTCAAATTATTTTATGTAAAAGTATATATTTACCGCAAACTCGTTTTTATTTTAACAAATCTTTCCCATGCGTTTTGTTGATCCTTCTACGTGATCGAGTAATAGATATAAAGTTCTTTCCAAATATTTATATGCAACTTTGTTCATTGATTTATTTCAATCGTATACTAATTATCTCGTGCAATTTTGTAAACTATTTCAAAAAAACTCCGCGATTGTACTCTTCCTCGGCGTAATCTTCTTTCAGCAGTTATTTAATAAACTCTTCCACTCGTATATACTGCAGAGAAAAACCTCTTTTACCGCGCTGGATAATTTGAGAATGTAAAGCCCACGAAGGCTGTTTGTGCTCGATAGGATTCAAAGCGCGCCTGAATCAGTATTCGACAAACTCGGCCGAGCAACAATGTCTCCGGACCGATCGGCCTGGCAAATTGTTCGGAACGAGCCGGACAATCGAATCGGAGATTCGGAGCCTGAACTACACGCATCGTAGGCCAGATTGATAGATTCGTGCGAAGCTTCGTAACGGTTTCCTTGGCTCGTTGCGTTGTTATTAGCATAACGCCTGAATAACAATCTCCTGGAACGCGACTATTTCTTTTTTTTTTCTTTCTTCAGCTACGACGCCACGCAGGACGACGCGACGTAACTCAGCCAGGTGTGCTTCCTTTTTCCTCACAGCAGCCATGGGCCAACAAACGATGGCCAGAAATTTCGTGCGAACCAGGTTGCGAACTTAACGATTGCGTTTCTTTTTTTTTTTTTTAATTTTTTTAGGCAAGTGTTAGTCATTGCAACTTGTTGTTACGTCGTTTTGAGTATTAACATTGTAAATGCTATCGTTTATGATAAATATTCGGATATTTTTAATTGATTTACGGCGATAATATATGATAAATTGGAAGTTAGAAACAGTAGGTATTTGCTACTCTTGAATGAAATTAATGAAATTTAATAAATTTAAATTAGCTATCAAGAAATATAATAATAATGAATTTACTATTTAAATATTAGTATTACTAGTGTTATCAAATATTACGTATTAATTTTGGAAGCTTCTCTGTCAGTAAAAAACGAACTTCTTAATCTAATTTCTAATTCAGAGATTGAAAAACCTGGAGATAAGTCTGAAAATTACATCTGCTAATAAACTAGTTCTACATAAGTTGATACGACAATTGTAAAGTATAAAAATTATTTATTTTCCA
>NIPQ01089751.1:11522-32592 GCA_002806875.1 Lepidotrigona ventralis hoosana
CTCTACATTTCTCTAGAATATCACAGAATCGTTTCGGGATGGTTTTACAAGGAAAATGGGAAAGTTTTGAATATTAAAGTCCAAATCCACACGTCAAAAATATTGAGATTCTAATTTGAATAAAAATTTAGTTTTATATATTGAAATTCCGATCGTTTTGCAATTTTCCAACATTTTCACGTCGAAGATATGGATTTCAAATATTAAAGAATCTCCAACGTTCGAGCGCTTTTACGTCGAACATTTGAGTTTTAAATATTAAAAATCTAAATCCCTAGTTTTTGAACACTTTCCCTCGTTCACTGCTCGAATTTTTGAATGATTTCTCAACTTACTTAACTAAGGATTAAAATCAAATAACGACACAATTTTTTATAGCGAGTATGCGAAACTCGATCGCGTAATCAGCGCGTTCCCAGCCGTCTCAATTCACTTTCTACAAAACCAAATTAGGAGACAAACGTGCGTAAGTGCCTCGGGTTTCTATTTGAGTTTTGATCCAGGCCTGCTGGATGAAAAATGTCGGGTGTAGAACCGTTATGCTGTTATTCCCGCTTGGCACCGATAGTCCGCCGTCCCTATGCTCCTGACCTTAAAACAGAATTCATGGTCTGGTCTTTGGCATTCCGCTGTGAAAACCCGTTACGAAACTCTGCCTTCGATGTTAGAGAAATTCTGCATGTGCAACAGATAGTTGTCTGTGTAGGCACATCGCGTACCTTAAAACAGAATTCATGGTCTGGTCTTTGGCATTCCGCTGTGAAAACCCGTTACGAAACTCTGCCTTCGATGTTAGAGAAATTCTGCATGTGCAACAGATAGTTGTCTGTGTAGGCACATCGCGGCTATAGTATACTGTAAAGAAAAAGGGTCAAAGTATACTTTGGCATATTTTCCCCGAAGAAATTAGAAACTTGATTACAAACAGAAATTGTAACAATTCAGGAATGAAAAGAATATATTGACCGATTTTCTATAGTATACTGTAAAGAAAAAGGGTCAAAGTATACTTTGGCATATTTTCCCCGAAGAAATTAGAAACTTGATTACAAACAGAAATTGTAACAATTCAGGAATGAAAAGAATATATTGACCGATTTTTTTTCTATACCTTACAATATCTTAATATTTCATAATTTTAATGTTATAGTCCAACCTTCGCGTTTTCAATGTAAAATCATTACAGAAGTGTTTCACGAGGAAAAAAGCAATTTTTCGCGTTTCTTTTTTTTTCCAAAAGAAGAAAGGAGAGAATTGGAAATCTGTCGACAGGAAGACTCAAATAAAAGTAGTCGATCGTTCCGAGACGGAAGCGCTCGATTCACCGATAAGCTTGAAAGCGAAAAGAAAGTGATCAAAGGAGGACAGATATCCGTTAAATAAAAATACGTCGCCTATCGCCATGAAGAAACGACGCGAGGCACAGACTTTTTGTTGATTATGCTCCAAGAGAGAAAGACAGAGAGAGAGAGAGGAAAATGGACTATGAACTATGTACCTTCCGCGAACGTGTGTTGCTTTTGCGTCTGAAAGGATCCACGCGGAAAGTGGATGCATCGCGTGACGATGGCAGTCGATGAAAGTTACCGATCCTTTCCCGTTTCACCGTTCACGACAATACAATAAATCTACTCTCAAGATCTCTACTCGTAGCTACCTCTCGATAGCAATCGGACCAACGAATTCATTAGCATAAACACTCTTACAGTGTTATTCCATTATTTCCGAAATGATCGGTACTGCGTGGACAAAGAACGAGAAAATCATCAATAATATTTGAACGAAGATATACACTTCCGTTCAAACGTATTAAACCACTTTTTACTTTTAATATTCAATATCTATCTGAGATAATCGATTTTGAAACTGCAAGAGTATCTCATGACACACAATTGTTGATATAATATTACAGATCAAAGTGTAAGTCCTAAGAGTGGGGATGTAAGATGAAAATACAATGCTATGACATAACATACGTGTATTATTGCATTTATGGATTAAAAATGTACAAAAAGTCTAGTACTTGCTCTGATATTTAGTGGAAACGAATTTCTACTTACGCTGCAGTTTTTTAATTACGCTCGAGAGGATATGAAACTGGATGAAAATCTACAATCTAATGATACAACATCGGATTTCAAAATTTTGCGAAATAAAAATAAAAGGAGTTGAATAAGGTTAACGATTGTACACTTTATATTGCATACGTATGTGGAAGAGAACCGGAAGCATTTGTGGCCAAATGCGTCTGTAAATTGGAACGGCCACCGCAACAAGTCGGAAGATGGTGAACAGCTCTCACTGGCCAGGCCAAGCACCGATGAATTTCTAACCGGAAGGCTGCCGATCAAAGAGGAAGAGGACAACACCAGCAAGTCGATAATATCTGGTTCTTTCGCAATTTAACGTTCGATTAATTTGTCCTCGTTCAAACGTTCGTCGCGTTTTTTCGTTTCCTATTTCGGCAACTCGAGCTAGTTTTGTTTTCACATTAGAAAGTGAGATCGTTTTCAGAGAGATCAGTAGAATTTCTGACAGATAGATGAAGAATGTCGGATTTTTTTATTCATTTATGGATTAATTCGAGAATTGCGAAACGATTTGGGAGACGTGGAATGAAATACAAAATACGTACAGATAAATGAAATATATCAAAGTAATTGGAATATTTAGTAGCTAAAAGCCATTTTTTCCAATTATATTCGTAAAGATATAGTTCCACATAAATGATATTTATATAAAAACATAAAAACATAGACACGACTGACCGACGTTCGAGGCAGTATGTTCCGCTCAATAGTCAAGGTCCTCATCGATGAAAAATGAACCGGTAATAAATAGAGAGAAAGTTGGCGGAGGCGGTGAACGGCAATAAAAGATGTGAAAATTAAATTCTCAAGCACTGTCGTGTACGATAATTGGAAGAGGGCGCGGTTTAAGTATTACGCTTTCGAGAATAACTTCTCTCTTTGTTCAACACTTGAACGTCTTCTGAAGTAATGTTTGACTTCGAAACGACGCCAAAAACGTCCGAGATATTTGCTCGAAAGTAAGATCCACTATTAGTGAAAGTATTATTTAAAAAAAAAAAAAATCTTTTTGAACCATCAAACAACTAGTTTAAATAACCACCAGTAACAATCTAATTGGCCGTTTCAATGTGTTTTCTGAAAAGTTATGCTGAAGCTATCATTAAGAAAGCAATGCTCAAGATGAACGACGACATGCAGAGCAATTAATACTTTTCAAAGCATCGGTTGATCGTGAAAAAGATTCGCGAGGAGAGAAGGAAACGAACACCGTTCGCCAGAGAAAGTATCTGCTAACTTCGACTTCTAAAACGCTCGTGAACGAGATCTATACTGGATTCGACTGTGATTCGTCGGTCTGTTATTCGAATTTTCGTAGAACAGGAAATTGGGAAAACTGTCCGATTGCTGCTCTGATTCTCTTCCTTCTTCATGGGCGAGATTGAAATATCTAAATTGCATTATTATAACTAAATATCGACCGACGTTAAAACGATATGGAAGTTGAAAGAGACAATTACGACGACAATTGCTACGATGATTATTGGTATTAAAAATAACATAAATAAGAAAATCTGGATGGTACTATATAAAGTGAGAAATGATATTACCTGTATTATAGTAACATGACATTTTATAAAAATGAAGTATTTCAAACGATGAACAAAACGTACATCATTTCGCGTGGCGGTACGTATTGACATTAAAATTTACCTGTGATTAAAGCATAAAGCTGTATCTGAGAAATAAAGCTTTATTGCAATAAAAGAATTTAAGCTTTTAGCTTACAAAAAATTATTCAAATCCGGTAAAAATATAATAACGTTATAAATCCATAAAATTCCTATGAAAAGTTGCGAATTGATCGTTTTGATCACTCTGATAGTTCCAATGTCAATGAAAGTACTTAGATCATTTGAATCAAGGTAATGGACTAAATTATACAATTGCTGAAGTGTCGTCGGTACTAACTTCCTCCGTTTCTCTGTCAGGATTCAATCAACCTTGTTCCGTTCATAATCGCGCAACAATCGCGAAACATAATTACGATCCATTATCAAGAAGATTGCTTAAATTACGAATGAAGTTTATTCAACAGCGAGGAAAAATGTTTTGAATTTTTCGTAGACTTACAAAATCTTTGTTCTTTGTTCAGAAAAAAAAAACAAAATATTTGAACAGATTGTAGACCTTGTTAGCGTTTTCACGGTGCACGACCGCAAAATGGCTGTTAAGAAGAATTTGCGTGCGAAGAGTATAATTCTACTGGAGATTACCTCGAGAAACATTGCACCATAGTCATCAGCAGCAGGTACGAGGAAATGATTTACTGACTGTGTGTCTTCGTCAAGCGGTTACTTTTCACTCTAGCCGTAGCAACCTTTGATAACTGACGTAACTTCGATCTTCTTGAGCGATGACTAATGGGAATGCCATTGATCTCTAGAGAGAAGTCTAGGCTAAGTCCTCGACGAGAAATAAATTGATGTTCGCATCATTGAATTTTTCCGTTCCGTTCCGTTCCCATTCGCGACATAGTCGGAATATCGGACCTTCCTGTTCCTTCTTTTCCCACCGTCGCATTGTAGCGCGTCATATTTCCGCCCCGTTGACCGCGATGACATCGAAATCACTGACAGAATGAAACCACGGAACAACGTGTAATTATATTTCAAACGTATGTGTGTATGTGTGCAACAACGGAAGAGGAAAATAGTTTGCCATCGTTGCTCTCTTCTGAAGACACGGAACGTTTCAAGATTACCTCGCAGCTCGATGTCTATATAGCATTGACTACTACTTACAATTTGTACGTAGCTTTCTACTTAATTGATAAATTGAATTTCATTGTAGGAAAGTTGAATATCCATTCTCAAAAGTTAAGAGTAAGAAAATTTTACTTTAAAGTAAAATTAATTACTCTTATCGCTGATAAAGAATCTTAAATTTCTGATTCATTTTAACTTGAAGGTCATACTAATGTAATTACGATGATCTTAAATTTACCTTGCGAAACGTACGTTTACCTCCTGAAATCTGTTAAACACGATGGCTATGATAATAGATTAATTTGCAACAGTCGTATCAACCAGTTTTCTGGCTACTGTCATAAAACTTAAAAGCCCGCAACATGTCCTAATATCCTGCTGACCTACTGCTGAATCATTTTGACGCCAGCGCAATAGCCCACTAGGTCACGAAATTCTGAAGGTCTCGTTTTACGAACCGATTCCGAGCGGATGACTAGTTTGACACGTGCGATCCTCTTTCGTCGAGAGGAATGACGTACGCAGCAGAGGAGAGGCAAAATTCTAGGCGAGAAAAGGTCAAATCCGGCACGGGATCGTTTGGCAAACCTGATTCGTGTCAAAAGCCGCTGACGTGACACGTGTGTTAGGCAAATTAGACACGACACACTGTGGAAACGATTTGAAACGACGGCACGCGTGAATCGTCGAGAATAAAGAACGAAGTTCTGTAGTTCGATAGATATCGTGTCTGAAATACGCATGAAAAACAACTGCCATTGTACATGCCATTTTGAAAGTAGGCTGTTATTGAAAAAGGAAGCGTTAACGGACTGATACTCGTTCGAATCGTTTCCATTGTTTTGATATGTAGAGTGAACTTTGCGTGAAAACGCGTCGAATTAATTATAAAAGAAAGCAATTAACGAAGGAAGTGAGCCTCTTGCGAAGGTGCGAGAATTCCGTCGTTCTGAAAATTCTTCCTCAATCAAGCGAGTAACTTCAAATTTACCATTTATCGAGCTTTTTTTTTATAGATTCAAATCGTAGGGCTAAGATCACTCTGTTAGAGTACGCGTTTCACGCGACTATGTATTAGACAAATGATTACGCGAATAAAAAGTTCCTGCAATTTCGTCTTTTTTTAACGGTACGCTTTAGTGTTACGACATCAGATTTCTTTGTTTGCTTACAATTAGTGAAAAAGCATATCTCGTTCTATGGCAAAATTTTTGCGGAATACCATCGTGGACACCACTTTCGCAAACGAGCATCGCGTGTTTTCACGTGGTGAACGCTCGTGAATGGCCGAAACTGGCGGGGAAATTGTCCGCGAATTTCGTGCGCCAGTCGAGACAACTTATATGAAATCACTACGACATGTGCATGTAATATTAGTGCCGTGACAGAGTCGCTTTCACTGACGCTGGAGTAATTTGATTAAAAGTCGCGATAATCTGGTTCTATTTGTTAAACTTGTCGCTAAGGTTTTCATCTTCGTATTCACCGACCAGTGAACACGAATCATTGCTTTTTTTGTCTTGATATTGGAAATTACAACTATCAGAAATTTCACGAACTGCAAAAATTTTTTGATGAAAAATGAAACGATTTTTGTTCTGACGACAAAAATATTTAATTCGTTAGTACTTCTGTCGTGTGCTGCAATCTTCGAGCACTATTTAAGTCTAAAGCAAATTAATAGATGCGGTTTACGAGCACAGTAAGACTCGTGGAAAAAGTTTCTTGGGCCTTGCCCAACGACGCGAGTGAAAACAGACGGTAATGGACAGATATCGGTTAAGAAACACGCTTAAAATTTAAGACGTCGCCATTGGTGACCTCAACGTCCGATTACATGATTAAATAATTGTCCTCGATTCGTTAACGGTTCATAGAACGGAATTTACAAAGTATATACTAGAAGAATAAAAAGATATCGTGACTGCTAATATAGAATAAATAATAAAAAAATAAATGCGAATCACTGTTAATTGGACAATTTTTATTCGGTGTTCTTATTTTTATAAATGTTTCAGAATGATTAAAATAAGATAAATATTATCAATAAAAGAATTTCCAATGATATAAATAAATAATACGCTTTCGTTGTTTTTTTAATGCAATATAATATTTTAGAGAAATTAAATATTCCGTCTTAATTTCGCAAATTAGTCAATGATTAATCACTATTAATAATGTCGATAAAATATAATGATTTTCAATTGAAGGAACGGTTTAAATTTAATCTAAAAATTATTCAATCACACCGGCGAAAAAATAATAAAAACATAAAAAAAAAACAACATACCATAAAGGTTGATGCATCCGAGTATCCAAAAGCTCAACAAGAGTTTGCTAATCATCTCACGTTCGTGAACCGGAAAAACGAGTTCTTCTCAAAAATCCATCGTCCGCGTGCCGGTGTTAAAATCCAAGAAAAAAGCACGTGCTCACAGATCGCGGATAAGAAACTTTAAAATGGGAAAGAATCAATATTCTTTCATTTTCTCGCTTTGTTGGCATACGGAATAATTGAGAAATCGCCAAACATTTGAAGTCTGATGGAAAAAAATAGGCGATCGATCAAAGCTAACCGTGACTCGCTCGATCAACGAAACAATTCTCGTTTTTCTTTCTCGATTTTTTCTTGCTGGTCGATAGATGAATTCCGTTAATGTCTTTTAGAATGCAATTTTCATTCTCTTGTCTTTTTCTTTATCGTTGTTTCAATTTAAACGCGTTTTAATTTGTTTTACAGTAAACTATTTGCGATTTCGAAGAAAACGAATTTCTGGGAGGAAAAAATTTTCATTCTTTTGTTCTTTCTTTATCGTTGTTTCAATTTAAACACGTTTTTAATTTGCTTTGCGGTAAACTACCTGCGATTTCGAAGAAAACGAGTTTCTGGGAGGGAAAAATTTTCATTCTCTTGTTCTTTCTTTATCGTTGTTTCAATTTAAACACGTTTTTAATTTGTTTTGCGGTAAACTACCTGCGATTTCGAAGAAAACGAGTTTCTGGAAGGGAAAAAAAAAAGAGTTGGAAACGAGATCGAATCCGACAAATCGTGATTGTCAAGGAAAGGCGCTTTTTTTCAGCTGGCTGAACTCTTCAACTTCTCCTGCTTTCTCCTTCTAAAGACTCGGCGCACTTTAAACGGTCAAGCAATCAGCAATCGTAAGGTTTATACTTGCACAATGCTTCACTTAATTGACGGAAAGTTTGTAGTGTATCGATCCGATGTGCTTGTGATCCGGGAATTTTTGCAATGCAATCGCATTATCGATCCGTGTGTAACCAATAAAGACGACGTCGTTTCATGTCAGTGTTTGATCGTCGGCGATTAAATTGCAATCGGAATTCGCAACGATTCGCCGGAGATTTCAAACGACTCGGTCGTTCGATCACTAATTTATCACGCGATATTGCACAAATTTCGCGTTTTTCATTGTTCGGATCGCTTTCGAGGCGATCTCGTAGCGTAGCTTGGTTTCTACGGAGCGGCGCACTCCGGTAAAACGAGAAGCCTGGCGCGCCAGCAGAAACTAAGAGAGAGTTTGTGGCGATCGTGCTACACCTGCAGGAACACCGGAGCTGCTACCTCGTGGCCTACTATAACAGAACTGACTCCCACCATAGTATGACCACGTCTCTTTACTTGCCATAAGCGAACCGTGTTTATTTGCCGTGTCTCCTGACAACGATCATTCCCTCCATCGCGATCTCTTCAAGATGTTGCCGACGATAACTTTGCCTTTCCGTCGTTCTTTGGTTCATTGAGCACTCGAAGGGCTTTATTATCGTTTCCTGTGGGATATTTAAGTGAAACTCATCGTCTAGACTCTCTTTTATACGCATATTAATCCTTAATATAGCACTTATAACAAAAACCATATCCAAAAGGAATATCACATTACAAACTTTTCATTTAAATTCGACATCTTAGAAATTTTGAAAAAAAAACGATATATAATATATTGCAATATTCTAGAAAACGACAATATTATTCTCTACCGCGTAAAACCATTAGATGTGTAACGAAGCATTACTATTTAATTCGTAAGTGCGTCCTGGCACTTTATGGTCGGGGTGTATGCTATGCGCCGTTGCCTAACAAAGGCCGCAAAAATTTTCTTGGGCTGTCGCAATAAAGGAGTTTCACTACTATCGAAAGTATCCGCACAGTCACATACGAACAACACATCACTAAATATTATATCATCGTATCGAAACTGAAAATGGACTCCTGGTTGCCCCTCCTCACGATAGAAAGGATCGTGGCTCGCTTTCGCGAACAATCGCTAACTCAGATCGATTAATGCAATTTTGACGCAAAGTTGTCCTTTCCTCTTGTCATTTCCGTTACATGTCCACGTAGTTTTAAACAATTTATATTTTTCACACAAGAGATATTTTTCTTAAATATCTACCAAACTATTTTACAGTACTACAGCGATTTATTAAAATATTATCGTTTTATTGATAATTAACTGGTGTGATCTTTAAGAAAGCAGGATAGAAACTGAATAATCTTGGCTTTTTCTGTTTATTTTCTAAACAATAAAAATCGATATCTTTAAACGGTTCATTACTTTCTTCTCTTTTTTTCTCTTGCTTTATTAAAAACTCGTTCACGATACTTTTCAGCAGTAATTCATGATTAACTCAAAAATCAGTGGAAACAGGCATACACAATCAGAGAAAGTTCATCAGGAAGATCGTCGTGCTTTACGTTTTGCCAAAGCAAAGAAAAAATCTAAATGAATAATCAATGCAATCATCTTGTGCGATTCCACTCGAAGTTTTCTTCTCATACACAGTACTACAGCGACTTTTTTTTAATTGATACATTCAATCTCTTCTATCGTATAATATATGCGGAGAAAACGTGCGTTTACACGGGACACTTATTGGATGCAAAGAAGTCTGTAATCGTTTACTTTCACTTTTTCATCGATAATTATCCACGTTTGTATATACAATATTCATGATTGATAACACTTACGTATCTCATATGTATTAAAATCAATTTTTCAAAAAATTGTAATGGATATCATTATTACCAAACAGAATTTCAATATTTTATTTGGATATTATTTCTGCTATGTTATAATCATTAATAATATAATATAATTATNTGATAACACTTACGTATCTCATATGTATTAAAATCAATTTTTCAAAAAATTGTAATGGATATCATTATTACCAAACAGAATTTCAATATTTTATTTGGATATTATTTCTGCTATGTTATAATCATTAAAGATAGGTATATACCTATATATAATTATATTATATTATATTATATTATATATATAATTTTATTATTTCTGCTATGTTATAATCATTAAGGATAGGTATATACCTCATCTGTGGTACAAACATTAGTTGATACCCAAAATGTGGAACATGAAAAAGGATATTTGGTCTATTTTAGTTAGTCAATGGTTTAATGGTTTAGATATATTAGCATGAAAAATAGAAATAAAAATGTATAAATTTTTTTCTAAATATATTTTATCATATTATATTTAATATGTACATGATATATATCTATAGTACAGGTTAATATTTTAAAACCAATTATGATAGATCTATTTATAACTAGAAAAAGATGTTTTGTACGTAGAGGTATAACGTGAAGTCCATGTAATATGTAATATTTACAAAATAATACAATTAAATAAGTTACTTAAAAAACTGAGTTTCATCAAAGTCATCTTGGTATTCTTCCACTACTTTTGCTTTAGTTATCGTTTTACGTTTCCCCAGTCTAAGTCGTTTCTCTTCTTCAGAAAGTTCATCTATATTAAGGGGCAGAGTAATTACCCTTCTTGGTTCATGGTAGTTGATATTAATACTACTTCCATCTGGTAAAACAAGACGCACAGGAAAGGTATTTAAACATAATTTTCTATGCGCCTTTGTTATTGCTGCTGTCCAACAATTTAGTTTTCTACATAAGGACAGCGTAGACTGTGTTGGTCGCAAAACAGGGGATATATTCATTCTGAAATATGAATACATATTGAAAAAAAAATCAATACACATTAACTTTACTCTGTCACTAGTGATTAACATAGTAATGATAGAAAAGTAAATAATACATTCATACAAAGAGGTTATATTCAAATTTAAATCTATATTCAATCATTATATTCTTCAATTATCATCTAATGATAATATTTTATAGTTTTCTATGAATCTCTTCATAATCAAATTAAATGTGAAATTAAACTTACCTCTTTTTTAAGTAAACGATACTACTAAGTTTAACTACAACACGTTCTGCTATATGGATAGTGTATAGTCCGGCCACTAGATGGCTACGTAGTATTGAATCGAATCGAAATATCGATACTTTTTCGAACTAAAGTTTTAACAGTTTCCGTTACATCTTCGTAATCGGTGCGCGTTAGATACGTATTCGTACGTAAAAGTAAGTGGATTATTTCGTTTCGCGAATGAATTTACGTAAATGTATTATAACATGTTGTCGTGTGGTTACATGGCTTCGCAGTTCTCATGGATGGACACATCGTATATTAGTTGGTATGTATAAAATTTGAAATAATGTATAAATCGAGTGTGGTAGCCATGTTGGCGCCACTTTGCGTTTTGAATCATAGATAGATTATTTTTTATTATAATAGAGATAAACAGGCAACTGATTGATAGTAATAACATAAAGTCAAGCAATAGTCGATGCATTTTCTTGCGATTCTCCGTAATTGTTACCAGGTATTTCAATATATTCTTTGCGATCCCTGTAGAGAGTAATCTATATGTATATAGTTTTTCTTTATGCCAAAAGGATAAATAAAAAGAATGCATTTGTATGTAGTGAGTGATTCTACTTTCATATGGTACAAGTTTTCTTCAATAATATATAATTCATTGCAAAATGTTAGTTCAATTAGTGCTGTTAGTAAAGATATAACACACACACATATATACGTCAGGGCACGCGCGCGCGTGAACACACGCATGCAATAACCACATTTATTCAAAATGAACATACATTTCTTTATTCAAATTTCAATATTAAAAATTTTAATATTTAAGAGGGATTTTATTGTTTCATTTTGTAAGAACATAGTAAAAATCAATGTAGGATTTTTACAACAATTAATTACAAAGACACTAACCATTTGTGTTTGACATAATGTAATGCAGTGGAATGACACCAAAAATTATTAAAACTTTTCTAAGTTTTAATAATTAGATAATACAACAATTATTTTATTGTAATCTATTTTTGATATAAAGGTAGCTTCAATACCATGCTTAAAAGTCGCAACATCATAATACAAATTAAATATAAAATGCTTAATTTTGAAATCTATTGAGATTTAAAAATACTGATATTTATAATTAGACTGAAGTGCACAATGGCATGCAGACAATTTTTATTATAATTTGAAGATAAACACAAATGTAAAATCATGAACAATTACAATATCAATAACTTAAAAAAAATTGAAACAATTACTTATAATTATTCATAACAAAAGATAGAAAGATTAATGAAATAATTTTTATTTTTGTAATCAATTTCATTTGATATATTTACTATATCGTTTAGCATATTAGCACATGGTTACAATTATTATAACCAAGGTTCCTTCTCTTTTATTTATACATTAACAACCAATCGAGATTCATAAAATTAGTAAAAATGGTCTCATTTACAACAGATATACTCCATATTTTTCAACGGAATGGAAATTTTGTATAATCTATTGCATTAACAATAATAAAATATCGATAACAATAAATTATATCCTTCAAATATTCCACTGAATCTTCACATAAAATCTTTTGTTCATACTGTATTNACAACCAATCGAGATTCATAAAATTAGTAAAAATGGTCTCATTTACAACAGATATACTCCATATTTTTCAACGGAATGGAAATTTTGTATAATCTATTGCATTAACAATAATAAAATATCGATAACAACAAATTATATCCTTCAAATATTCCACTGAATCTTCACATAAAATCTTTTGTTCATACTGTATTGGTATTACTTTTTATATCCTGGTTATTTATTTTGTGAAATTAATGATTCTCTACTTAGTGCAAATTTGGAGGCAAAAATAAGTACACGGTTTTGAGATGATTTTAAAACAAAATTGATGATGATAGGTGATTATATTCTGTTTTTGAGGTCAATCATCTTTTCATGGATAAATCTGTAAACAAATTGTTTTTGCTGCCTCATATTTACAATTCATACTAGCGAAAGCACATACATACTTATGAGAATTGAACTGATAATTAAGCGGATAATAAGCAATGTAAGTTATCTATTAAATTTTATGTAGATATTCTACATCTACGTTAACGAGTATGAGTCCTATTAATTACATTTATGAGTTTTAAAATGTAGTCAATTTCAATTTTTGTTATGAGATAATTAAACGTAAGAGATTAACTAAGTAAGATTTATGAAACATGCAAGTTATATATTTTTTGGCACATGCAATAAACGCTATTACTTTCAATGGAAATTAACAAATAAAATTTCTATTAACATTTCAAATGTGCATTAGTACAACCAACATGCATTTTTTAGTGTTTTGTATTCTTATATTAATAATTTTTTGAGAAACATAAGCATTACATATTCTAGAAAGTTGTTAGTTAAGAAATAGTCAACATTTATGATGTTGAAATAAAAATATACATACCTGTATAAAACATAGTGTTGTATAATGAAAAATATATCAAATGCAACTGAAAAAAATCCCAAACCGAATTTTGTGGGATCTCCAAAAATACTTTCCCAATCATCTAAAAAAAGGAATTATCATCAGTTACTTTTCAATAATGCAATACTAATTTTACATTTTATACGTTATACGTTACCATAATTGTATGCATTAAGTATCATCTGTAGCATTGACAACATACCACCTGTAAAATCTAAAAATATATTGCCAATGCTCCAACCAACAGTGGATTTTCTTTTATAGTTATAAAATGCTTGTGGAACGTATTTAATTAACGTTATGCTCAATTTAACATAACTACAATAATATAGAAAATCAAGCCACATTATTACTGCTACTATAGCTAATATCATAGAAATTAAAATAAATAATGCAAATATCCCGTGAATAATACGTGCTGTGATGGATACTCTTTGATTTCCTCTCTAAAAAGATAATACATTTATTAAAATTTACAGAAAACTTTACAAAACTACAATATATTCACCTATGATAAATCTTAATTAATTACCTCATAAACAAAACATTGAATAATAGTTATCACAGTTGCAAATGTTGCGTGCAAAGCGAAAAAAATATCATTCACTTGTACAGGATTTAAACCTTTTGGATATCTCCTGAAATACTCGAGCTAAAAAATGCAAAGTTAAATAAAGCTATGATTTTAAAAAAATTATATCGATTGCGCACTTTAATTTACCTCAACTTCTGGTATCCAAAATAGGCCACAGTTGAAAAGTGCGTACATAATAAAACCAACCACGTTTAATGATAAATAATCAAAATTTAATCCCACAACACTTTTACGTTTGTAATTACTGTATATTTGTGGATAGAAGCTTACACTCCATGCTAGAAAGTATATCCAACCTACTACAGTACTTATGTGATAAAGTACATCTGATTTTTCAACTGTCACTCTCACGAACGCTTGTGAAAAACTGTAAAAATATAAAATATTAAGTACTGTAATAAATTTAACACGAGATTTTGCAACACAGCATTTAACAATTTTATAATCTTTGTCTTACTTTAAATCGATTTTGTTTAATTGATCCTGAGGTATTAAAATCACTTTAAAAAGTGTCATTATTTTTTAATATTAATTTCCCAACTTCAATTAGCTTAGCACAAATTTTACAATATAAATATCAGAGTACAATAAATTAATACAGATGATTATGTTAAATTTAGTTTTATTAAAAAATTTTAAAGTAAATGTACTGATATATTTGTTGTAAGTAACTATCATGTTCTAATCAGAACAGATGAGTGCAGACTGACTGAACTTTCTGTAGACGATCCAATGACAAGTATAGGTCAGGAGGTTATCTGTATAAACCACTAAATACTAGTAAATGTAATGTCGATCAGAATCTTTTGCAACTTAATCATAGAAGTAAATATTGATATTATATCTTATTATACAAAAATCAACAAAGGTTTTATTTTTTTCACAAGAATTTGTAGATTAGTGAACACTATAATCTTTATTTGCAAATTAAGGAACTTAAATTTTGATTTATAAAATAAATATACTTACTTCGTAATATAGCTGGGTGTGACATTAAGATTAACAATCGAATGTCCTGCACTAAGACCTTTTACAGATATATTCTTTATATCACTTCCAGTAATAATGAAAGCGGATGGAGTGACAGAAACTAAATCTGGGTGTTGCACTTCTATTGTTACTGTTGCTGATATATCTGAGTTTTCCGAGTTTTCCCTGCATGAAATAATTAAATAAATAAACTTGGTATATTCTTTAATTATAAAAATTTAGTCAATTTATGGGTCTAAAATGTTTAGAGACATAGGAAAGATTTATCTCTCTTATATGAGCTGTAGCTATAAGATAATGCTTTAAGAACTACAATTTTTCCATACTATCATTGTGTGTAATGTTATCAATGCTTTGACTCTATCTATGAAATTTTCCTCAAACACAACACTCAATTCGAATAATATTTTAAAGGAAAATATTTTCAAATTGAAATAAAATAAAAATATCACACTTAATATTTAGAAATTATAGCAATATAATTAGTACACAGATTATAAATTATAATTTATGTTCAATGTGTTATACTTCTTTCTTTTAAATTGTTTTATACTTTTACTTTGCTTATACTTATTATTTTGTCTGTTTTATATAGAGATACTTACGTCAAATATACCTCAAATAATTCAGTATTATTTACATGAACTTTTAAATCTTGAGTCGAGACTTTCAAATCTGCCCATGCTTTATCTGCAACTGAAATATTAACTGTTATTTACAAGAATTTCATAAAGTTGACTAAATTTATAAGTTGTTCCAACATACCTATGATCGTGACAACCATAATATACCATATAAAGGCCATTTTTTTATGATTTCTGAAATAGATCAAACACAACTTTAAACTTCAACTACTTCCAAGTCTTACATTTCGCATAACGTTGTATTTAACTATACCTGTACTGATTGCAATACAATTATATAGGCAGTGAAGCAACAATTTGATTAGTAAATATTAATTGAGTGTTCTAATTCATCAATTTTTAACCATTACTTTAACTAGACTGACTAGATTTTATTGCACATCTCCAGTCGAGAAAACAGTCATTTAACTTCTGAAGGCTTTGACCGCTTAATACGCGGAAAAAGCAAAGAAGTCATAGAAAGTGCAGGGCACTTTGTCGGGTGCATGTCATTGATACAATCGAAAACTCCATGCCAATCCTCTAGTCGTCACTCACGACAGCCAGAACGTGACAATGTTCCGCATATTTTCGACCATTAACTTGACAATTTAGAAACATAAACAATCATGTTAATACGGCCGTTTCATACTGACACGAGAACAAAAGCTCTTGTGGAAAGACACAGAAAGTATCGAACTTAACCTCGAAGCACGACGACCTCGACGGAACACGCCACGAGGCGTCAAAGACGATAAGACTTCCCGTTCTGGGAATCTTTAACACTTCGTCCAAATTTGGACGAGCACATCGTTTGGTTAGCAAAACTTGACATCGCCAAATATTTCACGGCGAGTCAAGTGAAAAATCGATCGAGCCTGTACACTCTCGAATCGTTCTGTGCAAACATAGAAATTTCTGGGTAGCATACGTCCTCTGTTTATGTCATGCGACTAAACATGGTGGCGTGAAAGATGAGTTTGAAATAGAGACTTGATGAAACATGGCCCCGACGGAAACGGAAATCTCTCGTAGACGTAAAATTTCCATTAGAATACGTGTGTGTATATATACGTGTGGAAACAAATAATTTTTTCTTTTCTCTTTTTTTGTTTGAAACGAAAATTT
This sequence comes from Lepidotrigona ventralis hoosana, assembly GCA_002806875.1. NCBI lineage: Eukaryota > Metazoa > Arthropoda > Insecta > Hymenoptera > Apidae > Lepidotrigona > Lepidotrigona ventralis. The sequence continues at coordinate 28,363 of NIPQ01089751.1, forward strand.
TGGAACTTATTCGAAATCTGACAATATCTTTCGAAAGTTTCGAAAGTAGTCTGATGCAAATTTTTCGCGAAATTATTCAGGTAAATGAGTAAAAGAGGCTTCTCAGCCTCGTATCGAGATATTTGCATGTAAATTGCGGGCAACGCGACGTCATTAACGAGTTCCACAACGTGATAGTTATCGTTTTGATACGCAATGTTTCATTATGCCATGGTTTTTTTCACTTCATCGTATTACGCTTTTTTCCCGCGCTGTTCGTTTTCGTAATGTTCTCGGTAGACTGGCATCATCTTTTTTTCTACACGAATTATGGAGCTATTCGAAGATAATGGACCATTTATTTTTTTTCCTTATTCGCCTTCCCGGCTATAAAATTGTCTAATATTATAGCCAGCCATATTGCTTTCCTTTCTTTCTAGATAGTAAATATAAATAGAATTAGTCACTCTCTTCGATTTCTTCTTTCGCCAATTCTTTTGTTTTTCTCTACGGACTTCAATCAACTATTTTTAACGCCTAATTATTTCGCAAATTCGAAGAAATATCTGTTACTTCGTAAGTGAATCACAATTCGCAAGCGCATATATAATAAAAGCAATTATAAAGTTTAAACCTGGAGCAAAGATTATCTCGAGGGATTCCTCGTTGTTTACGAAATTGTAGCTGTTAAATGAAGCCAGTGTTCTCAGAGCAAAGTCGCAGATTTTATTGTCAACAAGACTAAGCGAAAAATCGAATGGAAACCGATTTTCCGCAATAACGTTACGTTAATACTTCGGTGTTCGGCGAAATTCGGGAAATTCTTTTTCCGAGAAGCAGTTCGCGAGAGAGTGAACGGTACTCGCAAACAGAGGCAGAAGCTAGGCGAACGTGGGCGTATGTATACTATACTATACACATTTCGAGATAGAATAAATCGAAAGAGAGATCGACGTTCGAGTGCACTCCGTGTCCCAAAGGGGCCTTCGCGAAGCTTACGCGGAANGATAGATTGTGCCGCGACTTCCGTTCACTCACCTGTCGAATTTCGTTCAGCCGCGATAGATCAGGTGACAGTTAAAGCCTGCAGTAAGCGAATCCGATACAGAGACGTCCAATCTCTCTGCGCTTTGAAAACCTCTTTTCCTCTCTTTCGAGCTACTTGCAAGAACGAGCTTTCCATTAAAACTCACAGAGACCGACGCGTCTCTTTCGACGACGAACAGGAACGATTTAATTTGTCTCCGATACTTTTTACCGCGGCTTTGTTAACTTTCATGCAATTTAATCTCAGGAACGATTTAATTTGTCTCCGATACTTTTTACCGCGGCTTTGTTAACTTTCATGCAATTTAATCGATCAATCTCCGACCATTAGTTCGTCGAGTCTTTTTCCACTTCCGTTTCCCGACTAATTTCCTCGCTATTCACCTCGACATTAATTCACCGTAGAGTATTCATGCTGGAAAATTTTTCGAGAAATGCAACGCTCGTGTTAAGTACCTATTTATCTGTCGTGATACTCGCTCGTCCACGTTTCTTCTAATCTCGCTATTCACCTCGACATTAATTCACCGTAGAGTATTCATGCTGGAAAATTTTTCGAGAAATGCAACGCTCGTGTTAAGTACCTATTTATCTGTCGTGATACTCGCTCGTCCACGTTTCTTCTAATCATCCAGTCATCTGGCGCAACTTCATCCAGGCGAGTACACGCTCTCGACACCCAGCTTGTCCACGTTCAGTGACTCCAGCTTGCCGACTGCAAACCTTCTCAGGGCTTTAGCCTTGAACCCGCTGCGAAACTGTCTCTCGTTCGCACCCGGTATTTTTTCCGGCTTGGGTCGAACATCGGCGTCTTCTCGAATCGTCGATCGTTTTCTCCTATCCGTCTTCTCTTATCGCTTTATCGGTACGAAATCAACTTGGATCACGACTTGATCTTCTATCCACGATCGCGACGATACGTCGGCAGGTGCGATGATAAAAAGAGTGACGCAGCCTGAGGAGTGAACTTTGACGACAACACAGCTCGTTCAACAGCTTGGACAAATTCTATCGAAAGTAAAAATAGAATGACCGGTGATCTTTTTTTCACCTCGACTAACCGAGATAACCGGTATCGAACGATAGACGAGAACACTATCGCATTGGCGAACACGGTTCGCAATGGCTAGCGTGAGCTTGTCGAACGTACATATAAATCTGTTGTAAGAGCCTCTCCCCTCTCTGCAAAAACCTCCTTCACCCGACCACGTCCCTTTCCCGTGTGACACTCAATTTCATGATCGTCTCGGCTGTCTCGCTTTTCCCCCACGTGCTTCTGCCGCCTGTTCTTTTTTTTTTCACGCTATATCTGATGGATTATCCGATACAACATGATCCGATATAACGTGAATTTATTTTACGTGAAACGGTTTCTAATAAATAAATTAATCGAGCTAGATATCGTAAACAGAAATGATCCCAAGGACTTAAAGAACTCGATAGAGAGATCCATGACAAATTTTTGCAATGATAAGTAACAAGCGCGGTTTAACATTGAAACCAGCAGACGAATCAACTTGCCTTTAATCCTTGGTTAAAATTTCTCGAATCGAAGTTCTACTCGCAGTGACTGAGGTATTAAAGTGAGCAAGATGAAAGAAAAGACTAAAGTGGAAAAGGCAGCATAAAACTGTTTGTTTTATAAAATTCCACAACAACAATCAATATCCCCCGCGAGGGCTTTATATTGCGAAAAAAATTTATTGTTATTGTTGCGGCAGATCAGTTTGATATTGGCAATTATATAAATAAAAGAACGTAATATTGAAGCTGATGGACGTGCAGCGTTATTAGCGTGTGTTTCTCTCTCATTCTCTCTTGTTCTCTCTCTATATATATGTATGTATATTGAACTATTACTAAATTATATTNTCTCTCTCTATATATATGTATGTATATTGAACTATTACTAAATTATATTAGACCATTTCGCCGGAGGTTATTGACTCGTATCGGATATCTATTTTCATCTATGTATATATAATGCATATAGATATATACATATATGTATTATCTATATATATGAATATCATATATATATATATATATATGTATATATATATATATAATACATATAATTTGCGGCTAGCTCAGCGAATCGAGAACAATGGCTTCTAATTGACTGTAAATTACAATGGTCTACATTTAGATTAATAGTTTCGAAAAAACTATGATTAATTGATTCGATCACGATATTTCAGATCTTGATTCCTCCGCTTGGGATGTCTGAAATTGTTAAATTTATATTTGTCGAAACTTTCAGTAGATTCTGTACGTGAGAAATGTTCTTCTTTATAGTTATTAACACGTCTTGTTAACACGTCTACCACCACGGTGGTTACTGACGATTCATGTTTTCGTTCCTATAAATATTTTAGAACGATTGAAACAAGATGAATAAGGATAGACAACAAAATTTCAATCGATATCGCATACTACGTTTTAAATCACTTAATTTTGGAATTTTTCGTTTAATTGAATTTCATTGCTCTCAATCTCTATTACGGAAGATGAAGAATACTCAGTCTGACATAAATTCTGTAAAAAACTATGAAATGAAAAATTACGCTTTCGTTGTATGTCTTAAAAGTTAATTCCACATGGCAATCGATCTAAATAGGAACAAACGAGGCAATAAATTCATTCGTCATGGCATACAAGATTTCGAGATGATCTCTTTATCTGGTGGCGGGCGATCTTCTTTCGCAACGTCTTGAAAACACAATGACAGCGTAAAAACTGTGCCAGTGAATTTCATAATTGAGCGATCATTGAAATCATTGCTCGCGTTAATTGCTGACGCTGGACGCGGATACTTGTTTCTTAGTGATCGCAGAGCTATTCATTTGCCGATCGAGAGTACGCGGAATTACGATGTACCTACATTGACACGCCGGCGGATCAGTCGGCTTCGATTGAATTTAATTGGCCAGGTCGTACGTTCGTTATTCTTAGTGATCGCAGAGCTATTCATTTGCCGATCGAGAGTACGCGGAATTACGATGTACCTACATTGACACGCCGGCGGATCAGTCGGCTTCGATTGAATTTAATTGGCCAGGTCGTACGTTCGTTACGTCTAGGCTAACAGAGAATCGTCGAAACTGGCTCGTGTACAGCTTCGATACTGCGATCTCTGCGTTATCCTCGGTTTCCCGAAAATTTCGATGCATCGCGACAAAATTAGGGGAAATTCTCGCTCCG
>NIPQ01089752.1:9816-22194 GCA_002806875.1 Lepidotrigona ventralis hoosana
AAAAATAAAAAAGAAAAAAAAAAAAAAAAAAAATAAAAAAAAAAAGGAAAAAAAAACAAAGATGTAAAAGAGATGTAAAAGGTACGGTAAGCAAAGTTAAAGAAGCAGCGTAACGGACGCGGCACGGTTTTTAAAACACGGGAATGAATCCCCGTGGCGAGGAAAAATAAATCTAATGGCTAACGAGTTTTTACCGAGCTCCGCGCTTGGGCAATTAAGAAGAGGGTAGAGGGGCACGATGGGAAGACCCCGGAGGTGAGTTGGAAGAAGGTCGAAGGTACGAGAAAGTCCGCCAGCAGAAAGGGTTGTATCGTGTTGCACGACATTCAACCCTTGTACCGCTAAACTACAGATAAATACGAAGGCTCTGTGCCACGCAGAAGTGGGTAAGACGTGACGGAGAAGCAGCGAAGAAACCAGACACGGGCGAGTTCGCAGTGCTTTGGGATTTCTGACGCNTTTTTTTTTTTTTTTTTTTTTTCTTTTACTTATCATTTAGCTTTTCCTTTCTCTCTCTCTCTCTCTCTCTCTCTTTCTCACACTCTCTCTCCCTCCCCGATCACGTCGAATAGATTTAACGCTCGAGAGAGACGTCGTTGAACGACGCCCGACGTCGAAAAAGGCTGGGCGGGGGTGAGATCCGTTTGAAATTGATTTCCTCGATCGAACTAGTTCCGCTCTTCCCTGTCGAATGGTCTCTTGTCTTTTAACGGGAAGTTCCCGAACGTGTAAAGCTCACGTGAATTCGAAGAAACATCGGCCCCGGTTCTCTCTCGGCTGGCTCGGAACAAAGAAAAGGGATAACACAGTTCATAAGACGCACGAAGGAGGCGTAGAAGGAGGAAATCTAAGTTTCTACGGCTGGCTACCGATCGTTCCTGTATAATACATTTACGCTCCGGCCTATTATAATATTGTACTCGGAGTGTATTGTCTTTCTCGGCTCGGGATAATGTTTCGTCGACACGCCAGGCCTCGACCCACAGTGTAACTCTTTCATTTCCCCTTTCTCTTGCTCTCTTTCTCCTACTTTTGCTCTCTCTCCCCCTCCCTTCTTCTCTTTCTTTTTCTTCTCCTTCTTCTGCTTTTTTCCTCTTTCTTCCTCTTCCTTTTCCTCTTCCTTTTCCTCTTCTTCTTCTTCTTCTTCTTCTTCTTCTTCTCGTTTTAAACAACGATCCATTAGCTATCAGGGTAGCTCGACGAAGAGGTGGGGGCTAGATAGCCTGGAATAGCGAAAACAATTTCAAGAAATCTGCCCCGGCGAAAATTCGATTAGCCGGGCAAGATGGGCTCGAGCTCTCTCTCCGTTTGTTTCGTTTCGTTTTATTTTCGCCAGGCGGACGGACTCTGTTTCTGTCGCGCTGGCGGCTTTTAATTACTTCTCCGCACTCTCTCGCGACGTCCTCTCGTGCTCGTGTTTCGTGTTCGTCTCTCTTCTTCTGTCTTCTTCTTCTTCATCTTCCTCTTCTTCCTCTTCCTCTTCTTTTACTATTTCATCTTTCCCTCGGTTTTTTCTTCTTTTATACTCCGGGACTCGCGCTCTACAAAGACGCTCACTGTACGCGCGGGCTACTTTTAACTCGAGCCGTTTTCTTTCTCTCCCCTCCTCTCACCCGCGCCGACGCCGCGCCTGGATCTCTCGTTATTTTATTAAAACGCGTTTGTCCGTGATTTCGCGACGAAACGCGAGTTCCGCGTGCACGTCCGATTTCCGTAGGTGGAAAGTCGAATCCCCGGTACAGTTCTTGTCGGAGATTTATCGGGTCACGGAACGTGGGAGGGAGGCGCTTTAGCCGAGGATTAGCTTTCAATTAAAAGGATCTCGTCGAGCGGAGCGCGTTAAAAGAACGGATATTTATTGCCCAGAAAGCGGCAGTGCAACTTGGATTACGGTCGCGTGGCTTGCGTTCGACGCACCTGATTCCGCACCGTTTCACAAAACGGTTAAAGTCGTTTCTAAGGGGATTCTCGATCGAAAAAAAGAGAAGCAAAAAAAAAAAGAAATAAAAAATAAAAGAGAAACAAGTAGAAAAGAAGGAAAGGAAGAAAGAAGAAGAAAGAAGCGCGTTTCGATCTCTTCCTTCTTCCAAGGTGGGGGGGAGAGCTCAAGTTTTATCAGTCGTTTTTTCGATCGTGCTGCGCTCGTGAAATACCAAAAGACGAGAACGGACTAAATTAATTAGACTCGGTATTATCGAGAGCCAGGCACGTAGCAAGAGGGAAGACTTTATTGGTATATACCGGTTAGAACGTCGTTCGTCGAATGTCGATCACGGTATTAATGGTTGGAACCGTTGCCGGAGTTTACCGTGTATCCTCTTTTAGACCACTTACAAGGAGATGGCCAGTTTACGACTGGTTACGCAACATGCCTGGCCTAATTGGCCAGGATAAAAAGAAGCCGATTGGGTTTTTCGCTGCGGCGAAAGAAGCGCGAGAAGACAAGCAAAGAGGAACAAGAGAAAAGACCCGAGTCACGGACGGCACGTCGACAGATGCCTTCCCACGTTTTTTCGTCAAGACATGTGCCTGGCGCGGCGAAAGGGTTGAGAAATTCAGTTGGCCGACCGAACACCGGAGCAAAAAACCACCCCACGGTACAAGATTCCTCTGGTAATCGCTACGTGCCGCGATTCACCGCCAGGGGTGAATTCGATTAAGTGTTGGGGACTGCGATCTTTTTCCCAGATCATCCGATTTTTTCCCCCTCTCTCTCTCTCTCTTTCTCTCTCTCTTCCTCTCTTTTCTCTCACCGCGTCCGATCTGCAATGCACGACGCTGCTTAGGCGGGGATCTGTTCTCCAAACGCGGGATTGACGCGTCAATGAACACCGATTGTTTGCTCCTCGAACTAGAAAGATTTTTCGAGTCATCGTGTGCTTGTTCGTTGACTGCTCGTACACTGAAACGAGCATCGAACTTCCTTCTTCTCCGACGATTTCTTTTTTTTCTCTTTTCTTTTCCATCGAGTCGTGATGTTCGCGAGACGATTCCGGGCAACGGGCGACAAAATGAAGACGTGTGTGCGGAGGTTGGCCTGTATCATCGCTCTGCGAACTCCCGTTCAAAGTTCGAAGCTGGCTGATCGGCGATCGAAGAAGAAGAAGAAGAAGAAGAAGAAAAAAAAAAGAAAAAAAAGAAAAAAAAACCACAACCAAAGCAGTCCCAAGCGTTATACGAAGAAACCCAGCGGAATGATCTAAGCTACCGTTACAGCATCTTTCTCTCTATTGCCAACGACACGAGCAGCGCGCGATGCGCGACTGTCGCCAGACGTTACGTGGCACTACCGAGAATCGGTGAATCGCGAAACTCTTTGCACGGTATGACGCGAGCGGTCTTCTTGCCCCCGCAAGAGACGATTCCACCGAGACGCAACGAGAGACATTGATCTCTCGTTGTTACCCGTTGCGGCTCGAACTTGCTACCCCATTGTAATATCATCGCGTTTTAAAGAGCGATATCACCGTGCATTGGTCCCGCGAGGATGGACGACTACAAAAGTTAGCTGCTCTTGCTCTCTCGCCCCCAAAGGCTCAAAGACTCTCGGGTTTGCCTTTGACGTTTCAACGAAGCTACTATACCTACGTAATTTATACTATACATACACGCGCGTGTATGATCGTCGATGGAGGAAAAGAGTAGAACGGAGCCTGTATCGTAAGATAAGACGGAATCTGCTGACAGAAATTGTTCGGACAGAAGCGTGACCCGCCACCATGTGTGCACTCAGAGAAACGTGTCCCGTTATATACGGAGACGTTTATAAGGAAAAAGATATCTGCGTATAATAGCGTTTCATCGGCCGACAGAAAGGTTATCCCAGCGGAGATATTTGGCGAGTTACGTTAATGATAATGCATTCAGTTTATACATAATAGGCAATGTACGAGTTACATATCGCACGTGTGTACAACCGTCTGAGACTGATTTTTTCGTGATAGACTCGGTTTCTCCGGATCTTTCCGACCATGGTTCGATTATTATCGTGTGCGAGCACCGCGTTAAGTAGCCAAAATGCCTGTTGTTGTTGGACGTCGGATTTGGTACATACATGACTGACCTTCGACGTGTGGGTACGAAGGCTGGATTCTGTGGCGAAGCCTTTGCCGCAGATGTTGCAATGGAACGGCCGGTTCTTCGCCCGTTCCACCTGGGCGTCGTGATTCCGAAGGTGTTGCTGCAAATTCGATAATTGAATGAACGCCCGCCCGCAATCCGGTAGATGGCACTTGTACGGACGTTCACCTGCAACAAGAAAAGTTTATTTTCGTACACGGCGAACACGGCACACCACGCGGAAGGATCGATAGTGTACATATCGATGGGAGGAGAGAAAATCGATCGGTGTTTGCCGATGTTAACCACGGTTGATAGGTCGGTTGACGACGCGAAGCTTAATTTCGTTGATCGGAATAAAAAAGAAAAAAAAGGAAAAAAAAAGGAAAAAGAGAAAGAAGATAAAAAAAAAGAAACGGGCGCAATCGGTAGAACCGTCCATCGATCGCTAATGATAATTGCATCGCTGTCCATGAAAGCGTAATGGTTCTCGAATGGGTGATTAATCGTGAAACGCGTTTGAGATATACGAGNTTTTTTTTTTTTTTTTTTTTTTTTTTTTTTTTTTTTTTTTTTTTTCGTCGGACGGGGACGTGCAACAGGTATCAGCGCGGCCAGATTTAGGGATGAGCGTAAAAAATGCCACTCGTTTTAAAACGACCATTAGAGAGACCGGTGTTTTAACAGCCCGTAACCAGCGTATCCTGATTTAAAACGATGAATACGTTATCTGTTTTTGTCGCGTGTCATCGCGTCTTCTCTCCTTTCTCTCTCGCACTTTTTCTGTTCGTTTTTTCTTTCAATCCGATCCGCGTGTATGAAACGAGACGCGTCGAACGATTCGATTTCAAAGAATTTTAAATCGGACATTACCGATTCGCATTAACGCGAGAAAGCCAGCCAATTTGTACGAGTAATTTTCGCTATCCGATGTAATCACGCGTGAAATATTTATGCAGATTCTTTCCTGATTATTTCACAAGCCGATTAATATTAAATTGACGATGTTAGCGGGGGAATATCTGTTGAAGCTTTTAATTTATTCTATCGATTCCGCGCGCACGTTGGAAGGAACGGAACGGAACTCTCCGGCGATCGTTGCAATTTTTATTACGCTTTTTCGTTCGCCGCCTCGCTCGTCCACCGGATCTCGATTCTAATTCCCACAAGCGATTGGCTCAATTTAACTTTTATTAATATCGACATTCTTCCCCGTTCCTTTTTACCCCGGGCGCTTGTTCTTTTTCTCTTCCCTCCCCCCCTCCCCTCCCCTTCCCTCCCCTCCCCACCGTTTCCCGTCCTACTTCCGCCACGCGTCTTACTTCCTTGTTAGACCGGATTCATCTTTTATTCAGGCACGATCGAAGTTTTAATAAAAATAACTNATTAAAAAAAAAAAAAAAAAAGAAAAGAAGAAAAAAACAGAAAAAGAAAAAAGGAAAAAGGGAAAGAAGATCAAAGTGTCGAGGGACGATCGACGGCGGCTAACTCGCGGGAATATAAATCCTGCCGTGGACTACGAAGTCGAAATCGTATCGTGTCGGTCCGGCTGGATTTCGAGTAAGGCATCGGTCGGTAGGAGGGTAGGACAAATACTCACCCGTATGCAGGCGGGTATGTTGCTGTACATGACTGAGCTGCTTGAACCTGCGGTCGCAATAGCTGCATTTGTACGGTTTCTCGCCGGTGTGGACCCTGATGTGCTGTACGAGCTGGTGGTTGCTGGAGAATGACTTGAGGCATTGCTGGCACTGGTGTGGCTTTACCTCGTTGCCGGCGATCATGCCGCCCGGTCCGACGCCGATCGGACCAAGGCCTGGCAGTCCACCCGCCACGCCGCCGCCAGCTCTTCCCGTCAGTGCACTCGCCGCGCCGAGCTCCCTCGCGTGCATCTGCATCGCGCTCTTGTGCATGAAGATCTGCGAGAAGAACTGCCACAGTTAGTTGGTACGCTGCACTTTTAGTCAAAAGATGGAGGATGGCCAGTCGACGGAAGTTTTGACCGCTCCACTCCCGCCGATCGCCATCGCCTCCTGAACTCTCTCGAGAGGCTCGGCTCGCACGTTCCTCCTCCGTTTCTTTTATTACTCTCATTGCTTTCACCCGTTACAACGACGATATTCTCGGCAGCACTTTCCCGGTACGTTTCTTCAAATATCTTCATTGGCATTTGTTTCAAGAGGAAACCGAATAACTATTTCGTTACAACGTTTCGTCTCCAAGTCACGTGGAATCGAAAATTTTGATCCGGGTACGGCCAAGATTTGACAGTACAGTCTATATTTCTAGCATTCGTGCGAGTAAAAAAGAGATTTAAAACAAAAAATAAGAGAGCTACTCGCGTGTTCAACGGAGAAACAAATCGAAAATCGGTGAATCATGATTCACGGTGTACTTTTTTTTTCAAAATACGTGCAGCTTCTTCTTCCAGCGTTCTCGTAGAGAAACGAAGGAAAACGCAGGTAAACGCTCGAGCCTCGCCTCGTTTCGTTGTTCGTGGACGGTTCGAGCGATCCTCATGATTTCCTTATGCGGTAATAGGATGACGAGAGCCAGAAACTGGCGAGCGTGTTATAGACTAACGTGTATCGTGTTAACGTTTACGTTTTCGATTATTCATCGACGAACTGGCGGTTGCCTGTTCACCGTGTTCGACTCGCTGACCGATGCTAATTGTCAGACTGCTGTTTATTCCCTACGATTCCTGTGCTTAAAATTTCACGCGATTCGTTAATCAAACGTTGTTGCCGCGTTTTAGCTGACGTACTCGCGGCAGTGTGTGTTTCAACGTTGTTGTCGTCGTCGTCGTCGTCGTCGATATCTGTATCGTCTCGTCGCGGACGCGTCGCATCGTCAGAATCGATTCAGTCGCGTCGGTTTTCTTTTACGTTTTACGACGGATACACATTGCCGAAACGATGCACTTAACGCGCGTTCGATCGGATCTCCATCCAAAATTCATCAAAAATTTCTACGTTACGACAATACGAACGCAGTTGACGTTCATTGTTGCAGCATCCAACGTACGTAACGTTGTCCCATTCGTTGTCTCGTTTAATTTATTAAATTCGCTAATGGAAATAAACTGAACGAACGCGACGGCATATTTAACGATTATTTTCTCGTATCGAAGTTCGATATGTAGACGTAGGTTCTCCACGAATTTAATAGGAAGTGCGTAACAGCTGGCCACAGAGAGAGAGAGATAGAGAGAGAGAGATAGAGAGAGAGAGAGAGAGAGAAAGGGGTCAACGACCGTCGCCGTGGTTTTCGAAAGCAACCATCCGATCGATGTTTTTCGATTTACAGCCGCGTGTACGACGGCGTATCGGCGTACGATGCGTCGTGTAAGGCACAAGGAGCGCAAGTTGCGCACTCGGCCGCAGCACTTCTGCCGTTGCTCAACGCGATGAACAGGAACGTGAAACTGCTGGAAGGGCCCGGAATACAGGCGGGTGGAACGACGAGGAGGAACGCTTGATTTCGGGTTTTCGTTGAGGGAACAGGTGTTGCTCTCGTAGCCGGTGTGGGTGTAGGTGAACGAACGAAAGGGTTAACGTTAAAACGGGCGTACAGTTCGTGGCAAAAGTCGAGAGAGAATATCGAAGAGAAAGAGAGAGAGAGAGAGAGAGAGAGAGAATGTCCGTTGGAGAAGTTGCCGAAATTAAAGAAGGTACTACCGTTTCTTCTCTCCCGGCAGACGCGAGCAAAGAAACCGGAATGGAAGGGAACCGGGCTTCGAAGGATTTTATTAAAATATGTTAAAACTGTAATTAAAATCGAAAAATCGCGCGAGAAGTTTTAAGAATCTTAGGCGCACCCTTGCCGCGCGAGCGACACGACAAAGAGAAGAGGCGGTTTGGCGACGACGACGACGACGACGACGACGACGGGCCTTGGCCACGGGGTGGAGAGAGAGAAGGAATTGAAATTGTCACCAAGGGTTCTCAAGTTTCTACGACTTTCAACCCTTTCTTTCCGGAGAGACACGACGTTGGATATTTGACGGGTGACCTTCGACACTGGGCATCCCTGATTCTTAATCCCCGTGAGAGTGGGAGAGGCTGCAACTCGATTTTGTTCCTCGTTTCTTTTTTCCCCTCCCGGACCTCGTTTCTTTCTTCCCCGGAGACAAATCAATTCGACTCGCGTTTCTCGCCGAGATTTTGAATAAAATTGCTCGCGTTCGTCGAGTCGTCGCCCGATCGTTGGTATTACCGATCGGAGCAGATTTCCGTTTCTCCTCTCGCAGTGTTCATCTCCCTTTTTCGTCGACGCGTCGTCGCGCAAAGAAAGCGGAAGGGTGAATCCTCCACGACGCGAGGACATTTTTCCCGCCGATTAACCGTGGCCAAGGGCTGTCAAGAGGGTGAGAAACGAGATTCGACGGGAGCAAAGTCGAGTTACGAATTTTTAACGACCGTCTCAAGTGGACCGGCGAGATTTTCGCGAAGTCGTCATCGCCGTACACGATCGCCGGACCGAATATTATTATTCTTTTACATGCATTCAGTCCCACCCGCTCTTCTTCTTTTGGCAATTTTCGAACAGATGCTAATTAAGCTCGCTGACAACGGACCCTGAAAGGCTCCCTGGTTTTTNTAACGAGGAAAATACGAGTGAAAAATAATAAGGGGATGGGGGGAGACAAAAAAAAAAAGAACGACGAGAGACGGAGAGGGCGATCGCGCTCGCCGTCGCCGAGGCAAAAACTCGCGATCGAAAACCAAAAGAAAAAGAAAAAAAAATAAAAAAAAGGAGGATTGAAACGAAATCGCGAAACCAAAGATAATTCGACTACGTAAAACGTGCGGGAGGAACATGTAGAGGAGAATGAGAGAAAAAATTTTCACGCAAAGAGAAGAGTATTGCGTCGAAGAAGAGCCTCGGGTACGAATTGGCGAGTGAAAGAAAAAGAAAAAAGAAATGAAAAAGTGAGAAGTTGTTGCAGGAAGCTGTGTGATGACGAGGAGAAATAATAAGGGGATTTTGAACGGGCTGAGTGTTCAACTCACTCGTTGCAGGGTAGACCAGCATTCCTCGAGGGTGCGTTCGTTGATGTTGCCCATTCCTCCACCTCCGCCGGCGCCTCCCGCACCTCCAAGTCCCGCCGCACGAGACTATCGGGCAAGACAGGAGGCTCGTGTTAGTTTACTTTTTCTCGTTGCCATTCCTTCTAACCGGCAGTACTAGAAAATCGCTTTCTTTTCTATCTCAGATTCGTAAGCTCTAGCTGGCGATAAATTCGTGCAATTGTTAATTCCGGCGCATCGCCGCTCTAAATCTTTCCTTTCTCGGACGGTGAGAACCGTCGCGCTGATTGAGAAGACTGAAGGAGAAGAAATTTTACAGAGGTAGAGGAAACAGTTGAACGTTCTCAACGACGTTCGAAAAGAAAAAAGAGCAGAAAGAAAGAAACGAAGAATCATCCGTAAAATCGCACGGTCGAGTCGCTCAACTTTTTCCTCTACCAAAGGGTCTTTCTTTTTTTCTTGCGTCATCCTACTTAATAAAATCGCATCGAAACGGAAAATCAGTTCGAATCGAGCGTGTGTTCTTTCTGTGTGTGTGTGTGCGTGCGTGTGTGTAATTTAAAGCGAGCAAGAAAAAAAAGAAAGAAAAAAAAAAAAGAAAGAAAAAGGTTCGGATTCCTATTAGCGGTGAGACCGAAGCGGATCTTGCGGGGATATATTTACTTAGTTTCCTCGTATCGAAGCTCCGCGGACTGTGGCATCGCAGAAGCACGCCGCGATATTTTCTCGAGAACATCTTCTCGGCGTACCGTATGACGTATGCGTATAGTATTATCTGTGTTGCGCGGGTCAAGAACCCCGAGAGACGACGTATCTGCATCTCCTCGCATCGGTGTGCGTGGGCCGCGTTTGCATTTGTGGCCCCGTGACTCTAATGTGTGCGTGGCTGGCTGCTTGCATGCTTGCTTGCCTGCTAGCTGGAGAGAGAGCGCGCGCGCGCTCTCGCGTGAACGTTCACTCTCTCTTACTCTCTCTCTCTCTCTCTTGCTCGCTCGCTCGCTCACTCGCTCGCTCGATCTCTCATTCTCTCACATTCTCTCTTAGACACTCGCTCACTCTCGCTCTCTTGCTCGTTCCGTTGCGTGCGTGTGCCGCGTGTGTACGTGTGTTGTGGCGTACGCGTGTTGAAGTACGCGATGTGGTAAGTCAACGTATTCCGATGTGCGTGAACCATGGTCAGTGTATCTCGGTACAGTCGCAGATTCAAACAGTCAGCGAAATTGTCGACGATGTAGCGCGATTTATTGAAAGTCATCCAGTTAAGCCGATACGGACGTTTTCGTCGTATCCTGTCGATTCTGACAGGTCTGACATCTGGGTTTTTTTTTGTTCCTCTTTCTTTTTTTTTTCTTTTCTTTTTTTTTTTTTTTTTTTTTTTGTTTTTCTATCGCGATCACGAGACGACCGAGGTCCTCGTTGTCCGTCTCTCACGGAGGGCTTTATCGGGGGAATTTTTGACTCGAACCTGATTCATGATTTCGTTGAATGAAATCGTGAAATTCGTCAGTTACGTCAGTTCGCAAGAACAGAGGAGGATAGAACGCCGATTCGTTCGTTATCGAACTCGCGAATAGAAATAGGCGAGTCGGCAGTATGAAAAAGATTCGACGTGATCTCGAGACGAGAAGCGTATTTTTCACCATTGGTAGAAACTGTTTGAAAGTATTGTCCGGCGTCAGTCGGCCCAAGTGAATGACCCTATTTATCGGCGCATTATGCACTTTTATCGCGGTTGCCTCGTCCCAGTTATTTATCTCTTCTCTCCGTTAGCTACGGACGAGAGTGGTCTAACGAGAGATCGAGTAAATAAAAATGGAAAAAGAGAAAAAAAATGAAGATAGAAAGAGCGAGAAAGAGAGAAAAAAAAAACAGAAACAGACGAAAGAGTATCGATTCTATCGATCGTAAAGGTATTCTCACCTGCAGCTCGTTGACGAGTTTTTCGGTCAGGTCGTGGGAGTCCTGGCTCGTCGCGCCCGGACTCAGCATCGAGTTCTGGGAATTTTGTTGCTGGTTGGTCGACATGTTCATCCCGGCGAGGGCACCGTTCTGAGCGATGCTGCCGGCCATGTTTAGCGCCTGTTGTTGCAGATTTTGCGTGAGGTTTTGCGCTTGCTGTTGCGTGAGATTCTGCGCTGCCTGTTGTTGCAGCGCCTGTTGACTTAGACTCTGGCCGAGGTTCTGGGTCAAATTCTGAGCCGGTTGCTGCAGCGTTTGCGACAGATTCTGCGCCTGACTTTGAATGTTCTGTTGCAGGTTCTGATTCGCCTGGCTCAAGTTCTGCGGTTGATTGAGCAACTGTTGCTGCTGTTGCGGAGACAGGCTCGGCGTCAGACTCTGCGCAAGATTGTGCTGCAAGGTTTGTCCCAGGTTCTGCTGCATGTTCTGCGACAAGACCTGACTCAACGCCTGTCCCAGGTTCTGATTGATCGCCTGGACCGCTTGAACGGACAGCGAGGGACTCGAGGTTTGGGACATGGTCTGTTGTGCCTGCGCCAGGCTGTGAAGACTCTGGGCCATGCTAGACGTGATGCCGCCTTGATGGTCCGCCTGTGGCGAGGGCGTCGTCGGTGCCGGGGAAGACTGATGCTGCGCTCCTTGAGCCGTTTGCTGGCCCATGGACATGGCGTGCTGTTGTTGTTGCTGCAACTGTTGCTGCGGACTGGCGGTCTGTCCTAGTCCCGAGCTAGCGGTTTGCTGCACCTGCGAGACGTTCTGCTGCTGCTGCTGCTGCTGTTGTTGTTGTTGTTGCTGCTGCTGCTGCTGCTGTTGTTGCTGCTGCTGGCCAAGAGGGCTGTGCATCTGTGGTACCTGCTGCTGGTGTTGCTGCTGTTGAGTCGAGTTGGAGATAGGGCTGTGCTGTATCCCCGGCGAATGTTGAGGCGGCCCCCGTTGCGGTTGCTGCCAATAATCGGACATCTTGAAAACATGTTGTCGCAGCGCGTGAAGATTTGCGGCCGCCGCTGTCGCTGTGACGGCTTGGACCTCCATGGGTTCCGGCTCGTTTTCGAGGTCTGCCTCTGGCGAGCTGCAAGGATCTTCGTCTTCCTCCTCGTCCTCCCTCTCGGTGATATCTTCGTCGTCCTCGTCTTGAATCCTGACGGCTCTGTCAGCCTCCGGCCCGGCCGATCCTCCTCCAGCAACACCAGCAACACCACCGCCACTTCCGCCGCCGCCACTTCCACCGCCGCCACTTCCGCCACCGCCACCGCCACCTCCACCGGCTCCACCACCACCTCCTCCACCTCCTATCCCACCCCCCGAATCGCCAGAGTGGAGATGATTT
>NIPQ01089755.1:0-43035 GCA_002806875.1 Lepidotrigona ventralis hoosana
TTTTTTTAAAAAAAAAAATATTGAAGGAAAAATAATTTATACAAAATCGTTTTACATAATTTTATAATCCATTCAATATAAAATGATTCGTTTCTGTATAAACTAAATAGAGAGATTTCTCGGGAAGAATTATTAAAAATAACTATATAGAGAATACAATTTCTAGAAGATTCACTGATTTCGTTTTTCTTTTGTTTTCTTACTTATACCTGCCTTGAAAATTTTTGTTATTGCGTCGATGGATGAATCATCGAAGCTTATTTAGAGAATTTTATGCTCTATATATTTACTTGAAAATAATTTCCACGCAAAACAGTATTGACATAGTCAAAGTCGACAAAAACAGGAGGTATTCCATCGAAATAGGATTTTGAGAAACAAAAACACCCGCAGATGAACACGCAGATTCACGTTTCTCAAAGCATTTTTGTACAATTATCCGTCAATTAACACTTTTTCTTGATAACGTTATTTATTCCATCGCTTTTACTTTCGAATCTTGATATATATATGTATGTATATGTTCTGAGATCACTTAACTTTTCAACTTTGAACTTCAAAGGAAAAATATCATCTGTGTCCAATGAAGGGTACAGAAGCGTACAATTTACAGAGAATTATATTATAAACCATGGACCGCAAAATTTTCACTAATTCGGTAAATAGGAAGGAAAATCGTCACGAATCTGTGCAGTCAAAAGTGTTAATCAAAGTAATTCATCATTCATACTTTGCGTTCTAATCTTGAACGCACTCTTTGTTATTTATATTTTACGATTATTACTCATTACAGATCTTATAATCGCTGTAGATTATCAACTATCAAAGTTTATACCATACATAAAACATATTTACCTTTATACCCTATGATTAGCGGGAAACAAGTTGATATAGGGTATATATGATTGTGCAATTTAACATCAACGTGAAGTCTCAAATTCATAGAATAGAAAACAAATGAAAAGAACTTTTCTCCTGGCATTATAAGCTTCGTGATAAATTCATGGTGTAGTATTTCAGTACATAACTAAAAAATTAAATACTAATTCAGTTCTGAGAGTACACTTATAATCACAAGAATTATGTAACGCCACAAAAAATGTATAAGAAAGTAATTAGTTAAATATCCATTTTTTTTTCTTCTTTTTCTATTTTGTTCGTGTTAATGCAAAGAAGTAACAATTAAAATTGTATCGCGAATTTCCGTCACGTATCACAATGATCAGAGTTTGATAGGTAAAAGCGTAAAAAACAGGCCATGAATTTAAATTCCTCCTGCACTGATAGATATCGCTTTTAGTACTTGATGTACACTTCTATTGTACTATTTTGTTAGACTTTTGCGGTTTTACATTCAATTCTGCACAGATTGAATGGATAATGCCATTCTAATATGTATATTACGTCTATTAATTTGTATACCCAAATCATCGCTTTTGTGTCATCATTCATTTTTTTTTTTTGTTTTTTTAGTTTTTATTTGTCTGTTTTCTTAAACACACGTTATAAAATTTTGGTTTACGAAAGTTAGATATCTTGTTTTTTTTTTTTTTTTTTTTTTTTNTTACTGTCATAATCATCATAAGTTTATCATTAACTATCAAAATTCTGTTATTTTCTGAAACTACTTCCTTTTTTTTTATATTTCTTTTTCTTTTTATTATCGAGCTCAAATATTATAATATTCGTCGCTCGCGCAAGATCATTTTTTTAAATTTATTCTTTAACTATATTTAAAACTTATAACCAAAAGATAAAAACGGTATATTAAATGTGATATTATTGAATATTGCAGACACTTGTACCCCTTAGTTGATCGTCTTTTTATTTTTTTATTTTTTTTTGTGATATTTATTTTATTTATTTTATTGTGTTTCATTTCCCTGGCTTTAGATATCCCAGAGAAAAAAATATAAATCATTACAAGCAATAATACATGATATTCAAAATGATATCGCTTGTTTTTCTGAGCTTTTAGTACTTAGTACATCACCATTGCTTTCTCAGCAATCGTTTTCTTTTTTTCCTTTTTCTTTTTCCTTTTTTTTATTTAAAATCCTCACAATGTCAATGTTATTACATTAGTTAAAAAAAAAAAAAAAAAAAAAAAAAATTTGTATTTCGAGTGANGTTATTTCTATTTGCATCGTACAGTCTTTTTTTCAAAGATGATGTTATTATGCAATTTCCAACAGAGTTAAAACATGCTTATTTTTTGTATGTTTTCATCTTTTTCAAAAACACCATTCCATCAATTGCTCCTCAAAGAGCGCTTTATAATGCACCATCATACTGTATAAGTTATCAAGGTCACACCGCTCTATATAAAGTTACACTTGCGATGTGTTGATTCGCCATGACTTCGACAATTGCGTCGCGTATACCATAACAAAATGTACACCCAAATGGATTTGTTGTATTCGTTGAGGAAGCACGGTTCAATACTACTGGCCGTGCACTAGCCTTCAATTGCTCACTTATTCTATCCCATTTCGTATAGGCAGTGATCTAAAAAATAAACAATTATTAAAACTGTCATAATCTTAGACATTGAACACTCATTAATTACTTATTTATTGTTTATCTTAACTCTCATTCCGAAATATATATGTGTCGTACCGTAACTGGAGAAGGAGAAACATCTATGAGTTTCCCCGATTCAGTGGAATTATTTTCTGGCGGAAGAGTTAAAGAAAACTCGCAACGATGATACATGTTAAAATTATAATGGCCCGGGTAATTTGTGTGTAACACAAATTTCTTAACACATTGGGTTTTGGCATCAAATAAAACATCCTATAAGCAACATATGTATATGTTTAGATATCGTGTTTTGATAATCGCTTTAATCGTGGAACGTCTGGATTAGATAAAAAATTACCAATCCTAAAGTAAAATAGTTGTAAAAGAAATCTGATCGCCTGATTTTATCACGTTTGTGTGCGTGAGGGCTGTGAATGCGCATCTTATCCTCGGCTTTAAAAAATACTCGAGAAGGTGCTCCCAAGGCGCTCAGCACATCTTCACACGTATCACCAAATAACACCTACAATTTTCACACAAAATATAAATAAGGCATAGAACAAAATTTAACTGTAGAAGCAAATTATTCATTTTATAGTGTGATAATAACAATATAAAGAGATTTAGACTAAGAATACAAATTCAACAAACTAAATCATAAATTATAACCTCTTTGGTTAAGCAGCGTTTTTTTGGCTCTAATAATACCCTTGTTACAGAGCTGCCTTCTGTAAAGAGGTGCAATCTAAGACCTCGTGTACGAATTTTGTCCCGCATAACATCTGCCTTTTCTAAATACAAATTGTTATGATAGCAAACCTGGCAAAACATGGTTATATGATGTCAATCTTGCTTTGATATGTATACATTTTATTCTATAACACCAATAAAAAATAATTACAAGCGGTAGAGGTGGCGGCGGTGCCTTTAAATTGTGTTCATCGCTTCCACTCCCAGCACCCATGTTACCAACATAAATGGCTGTTTTTGCCACAAGGGGAGACGTTCCGTTTGGAAATTGTAATGATCCTAATCCATGTGCATACCCAGGTTGAAATTTCGAGTCAATGGGGAAGTAAAACGATAGTCCTCGGAAATTTAACACAAATACCTAAGAAAACAAATCTCTTTATCTCTCCACGGATCTTTGCTAATCCTCTATATAATGAAAATGTAAATATACTTGTTTGTCACTATCGTAAACACCAGGATGAGTTGCTCCAAACGAATGCTCAATCTGTTCAATAGATGGCAAAACCTCTGGTGAATTGAATGGCAAGCCACAATATTTGAGTTTGACTAATTTCATATTATAAATCTCAATTATTTTGAGCCTTTGCACCACTGGGTCAAATATAAGCCGAACGCCATCATGAGGTAAATTTATTACTAAATCTACATCTAAAGGATTCTGTGAACACAGAATACACAATTTAATTTCACGTTAATTTCAACAATAAACAAATAGAAAAGTATAACAATAACATATTTTTATATGTTAAATAAATACTCACACTATCACTATAAAGTACTTGTACTCCTCTTATAATGCCCACTTGGGATTGTATTATTGAAACAGACTGGGAAAAATGCATGCCTGTAACAATAACTTTCTTAGAAAAATATACTCCTCACGCATCATTTTTAATTTACATTACATTTAAACAGAGTAATTATTCAAGATAATAGGACGAGTTTTATATTTATTTATAACGTGATATTTCATTGAAGCGAATTAATTTCTAATTAATCACCAGTCAATTAATTTGGCAATTTGGCAATGAGAGCCCAAACAATAAGACGATACGAGTAAACAATTACATAATAAGCAACAAAATATTCAGCATGGGCACCATTTCCTTTGTTTACCCGCGAATTGTCAAACGAGGTGTTTACAAATAGAACAAAATAACAAAGTGTGAATGCTAACATGACAACAGCACTCTCAATAAAGATCAATCGGAAGGTGAGAAAAAAGGATAACAGGCATCCTGCATCCAATTTCCAGATTATCATGAATTAATTCGATCATCGTAAAATTACGCGTAATACGACGTAGCCACGATACATCGCGGGTGTTTCGTCACTTGCCTAAAATAAATTCCCACTGCTCGCAGCCGAGGGATCTTTCGGGTACTACTTCAAGTTCCAACATCTCTAGCCGATTTCTTTTGTTGTTTCCCTTACTTTTTTTTTTAAATTAAACTAGAACAGAATGCACAACGCGTCTCCGAATATCATAAGAACTGCGTTGCTCCTTTGTCTACGTATCGCACTGTTACTAATCACCAGATAGCCATATTGCTTTTCTAAACAATAAACCTCGACACTCTACTCTTACGGCTGGCAAACTGTCACCGAACAGCTGATACGTGCCGCGAACTACACGAAATAGAATCAGACTATCGACTGTGTACAGAAACGCACTATTTCGAGGAGGAACTTCGTCCACGTCGCTCTAGATGTCGCGACGTACGCGACTCTATCGACTAAAGTTAGTAGCGTTGATCGAAATGTTTATTTGAAAATCTTTGGAGATCGATCAGCTTTAATTCTTATTTTATTATTTTTCTAATCTTTTCGAGGCGAATTATCTAGTACATCGTGCTATACTTAAGCAAAGTGGCCGGTGACGTGCTGTGTACGCGTCATACGACAAAACAAATTTTACAATGTTGATTCTTCTTGACAGACTTTTAGTTAGATGTTGGACTCGGAAGGGTTAATTTAATTAGACATATTAGTTTAATGCATTTCAAATATACTATGTGTATAATGTACGCGACTCTTATCGGAATTGCTGGCGCGAATATTTGAATTTTGAATTTTCAATTATTTATTGAATTAAATCAGCTTCAGTTTTAACGTAAAAAATATTGCATGGAAGATTTATATCGATATACAGAAAAATTGTAAATGAGAATCGAGAGGTTTTAAGTGATTGTAGAAGTCGTAAATAAAGCATATGCGATACAACTTCTTTTTATTATGAGATTAAAGTCGAGGTTAAAGATCATAGATAATAGAATATTGTATTCTTTGTTAACCGTTTTATAATCATAAATGCATAAAGCAATTTTCAATTGAACAATTACAAATCATTCCAAAGCGCAAGAATAACTCCAATTAAAACAATTTCTTATGATAGAGAAGATCTCAATTATTTATAAAAAGAAAGTAGTAGTACAATATAAATAAACACTGGAGAATTTTGTCAATTGTTCATTTTATCCAAAATTCATTTCACGGAAAATGTTGATTCTTTTTCAATATAAAATATTTCATTTCTTGATAAAGAGAAAGAAATAGTGTAAACAAGCAGCTGAAGAAACTTCCTTGTAATATTTGTCTCATGGAAAGTATCAAAGTTTTTGACGATTGTGTCAGAAATTTAGAAATGTAACGCAATCAACTGAGTCAAAACACGAAATAATCTTTTCTAAAGTATACATATACGGCGTATATTTAACGCAAATCAGATAACAAATTATAGTCTTAAGATAGCAGTCTGCGAGAGATTCCGCTTAGAAATTGATAAAATAAAAAATATGAAAAATATATGTATACACGGTGTGTGAGAAATCCTAGAAGTTACAAATCTATTTGAGACAATTATCAAGATTAGTAAAAAAAAAAATTTATCAATTTCTAGAGAAAGAAATTCTAAAACTAGCCTGGAGAAAGAATTAAAAATCTTAAAACGAGGTAAAATATTTGATGATCCTGAAACATGCTTGATAAAGTTAACAGTCTCATCAAATCGTCATTTTATTACGAATTATATTAAATTAAATAAATAAATTACTGTTATGAATAAAAAAATTTCAAATAACTTTACTGATAATCTAAAAGAATTCGAAGTCGAACGAAAACAATTTTGAAGAATGTGAATAGTGCTTGGTATAGCTGCAAGCTTTAACAAAACGCCATTGTTACAATGGAATATTCTTGCCTTGTGAAATCTTTGTTGATTGCATACATCGTATGGTCGTGCCCACTGTGTTATGCAATCAATTATGATAACCATATCATATACAGTCGAGCCTCCAGACACGTCAGGTCACGCATGAATTTCCCGCGAATGTGTACGTGTTTCACATCGCATGTATTGCACATGTTTATGCAAAATATATTGACTATTTTAATATATTGACATCGGGTCAGAGTTATCAAAAACGAGAGAGATACGAGACTTTTATTTCAATTCTATCTTCGATTGTATTCATGAGAAAATAAAACGTCGGATATCCCTTTCACTTTTTTATTTAGAACTATTAGCGATGAACGAGCCTAAAATAATCAATTTTTTATTGCAAAATAGTTGTTGATAAGTTTGAATTATTTATGCGCAACTTTAAAAAATTTGTCATCAAACTCCTTTTTTTACTACGAAGCTACATCCTCGTCGATAAGTTTTTAACAGGATTTTGTTCGGTTCACAACATGCAGAGAATGTGAGTGGCTCTGAAATACAAAAGCTTTCTTTTCAACTGAAAAAAAGCGTTCGGTCATGATCCTTTTATCGCTGATTCTTCGAGTTAATAGTCTGTCGCGTCGTCTGGCTCGCGCAGACACGCACAAACCAGTGTATTAATCATTAATTACTCGGACTGAGTGAAGGAAAATGCTGGATGCTGATAAACTTGCGAGTATCTTACCTTGAAGTGAGGCATTAGCTAAATAAATTGTCGGTAATGCAAATGATGTTCAATTTATTTGATATAACTTAATTCAATCTAATCTCAACTGATTCGATGTAACTCAATTCCAAAGTCAATTTAATGGCATGAAAATCAATTCGATGGAGCGTGGACTCGGTTCAAGTCGACTCTAATTCGATTTAATTTTAATTTAAACTTGATGTAATGTAATACAGTCCAGTTCAATCTAAGTAAATGTTTAACTAATCTATTAATTCGGTTTAATTTAATTAATTTTAATTTAATTTAACATTTAATTAAGTCTAGTTTAACTGATCTATTAATTCGGTTTAATTTAATTAATTCTAATTTAATTTAACATTTAATTAAGTCTAGTTTAACTGATCTATTAATTCGGTTTAATTTAATTAATTCTAATTTAATTTAACATTTAATTAAGTCTAATTTAATTTAATGTACTTTAAAGCCTGACCTAATTATAATTTAATTTAATCCAACTTTAACTCAATTCAATTTAATTCGATCCAACTTTAACTCAATTCAATTTAATTCTATTAAAATTCTACTTAATTTAATCAACTTTTCTCAACTCTGATTTAATACTTTATTTTAGCCCAGTCTGACCCACATTGTTTGAAAACGCACGCAGTATCAACTTCACTTTATTGTGCGATATTTATAAAAACAGAAACTAAATGAATAATCGATTTATCAGATATTGTCTCGTATCGAAGGAAACAGGTCATAAATATAATTAAGTGCGGCCTTACCACAGGGAAGTCCGATACCCTGAAATTAACCGTAATTAACGATTTTTCCAGGAAATTAATCGTTCACGGCACCGATTAAAGGCAACCCAAACAAAGTTCGATGTTTACGATGTTTCTGTAAACAATAATGTTGCATGAATCGCGTGCAACGGATAGCTTAGATCAAAGTGCAAACGGGCGGAACATAATTTCCTTTCTCTCCACTATCTCCATGTTGTTCTTTTTTTCACGCAAATTTACCTCGCGAATGTCCGACGAGACAGCTTAATCGATGTTAATTCTACTGCTACGTTGCATCAACTTCGTCAAAAATATAAAATTTATATCACGTATAAATTGAAATAATTCTTTCATTCAACAATTGGTTTCTAGTTTTTTTTTTTTTTTAAGAGATATTATAAATATTTGATTAAATATTTATTCGTCAAAAAGTGTACGATGAGAATTTGCATCGTATTTAAAAAAGAAGTAATCAACTGATTGCAACCTTGATGGATTTATCATCAAGCTAAGTTGTAATAGTTCATTTTTCGATCTCATTGCCAGTCTGGTCCGTAGTTCACTGTCTGACTGTGATAACTTGCGCATTTATTTGATAAAGCATGACGAATAACGAGACAATTCGCAAAAAAAAAAATCTAATTTTCATTCTATTCAACTTGCTTTGATTTTATCTATATTTTTATTGTCCCATGCTAAAGATCTAACTAATTAGTTACAAATTATATATTTTAATTCCTTATACGAGACAAGACACTCTATTAATCTTCGATTGATCATTGTTCCCTTGACTAATAAAAAAGTCAGTTATCTTGCGACGTTAAGATTCCTAAACGAAATCATTTCATGCAAATATTCGACTTTTTCTATTATATTTTCGCTTATATTATTTTAGAATTTTATATTATTACTTATATCATTATTAATGGAATTCAATTTTCTGATAGATACTACTTAACTGGAACTTTCAGAGAAGATTCTGGAGAAATTTTTTCACTTCTCCGAATTAATTCATTTAGTACAATGTTCCGCTGCTTATACTTTGAACTACGATCTCATCGATTAGAGCATTACGATCCACAACGATCCAATGTTCATTTATAAGCAATCTAATTGTTCTCCGAGACATTTGAAACTAGCGGAATTCTAATCGATTATCAGGCTGGTAGTTGTTACAGATCTTTACGATCTTTATTGATCTTTTCGAAATAAAAAATATATCGATATAAATCTCTTGGCATGGTTGTTTCTTATTGAAATTTATATTAATTATGAAATTACATAAAAATTCGCAGTCTTATAACAATCAGAAGTTCATGAGCTTTCTATCTGTTCAAGCATGATTCAAATAATTCCAGACTTGTCCAAAATATCAAATAATCTTTAATTTTAATTTTCTTCCTCTGAATATTTGTGCAACAACGTGCATTTAACGTATTATGAAATGTGGAAAGCCACTCATATAATCTATTGGTCAACGAGTGAAATGTTCATCAATTTTTCTCAATAACGATCTTCTCGATAACGATCTCACGAGACTAATCTTAACTTATCGTTAAGAAGAAATTACTTAAAAAGTCGTTAATGCTCGTTAAAATTTTGTACATTAAGTAATCCTTATACGAAACGCTAAGAAACTTTTTAAGAATCTTTCAAAACGACTACTTTATCTCTTTAATCAGACGGATCTACAGATAGAAGCTAAAAAACACAGAGCTACTACTGATAATACTAATAATTATAATTTCGACTAATTTAAATTAAAATATAACTACATTGAAATTACAAGGAGATATTCATTTACTTGCAGAAATCGTTATTTCTTCTTGCAAAAGTGTATATAACGCAACATCGATCCCGAGAAGATTGATAAAAATTCTAATTACAACATCAATTCGTAAATAACGTTTACAGCGAGGCCTAGCACGTGAAATATTCCAACAATCCGGAGCGTAACTACATCGATATCTCTGTCGCCACTTTAATATTTCAAATTTACAACACACGCTGACATCAGGTGTAAACGAAATTCGATGCCCGTGCGCCAAGAGATAATTAAACGCGAGAGAGCATGTTGGTTGTCCGGTCTGTCAGTGCGCGTCGCGTTCTCCACTTAGATAGCGGAAAGCGAAAGTGTTGGGCGCAAAAATAGAAGAGCAAGTGGCGGGTAATGGTTTCAATATAAAACGACTCGGCTATACTGCAAACCGATTTCGTTTCAATACGACGCGTGGGTCGATTAATCGCGGGCTCGCGATTGCTTTTACTTCGACCGACTCTCCGTACTCAGGTACAGTCGATCCGAAACTGTGAAACAACCGTGCGTTGTGTTCCTTTTTAATTAGTCGCAAGCGTGATCATTATAACGATTCAGTATAACAATCGACTTTGGTCGCGTCAAGAGAACTAAAAGCTGTCACTAACAATAATTATAGATGAGCACGCCTGCACCTTCGAGTTCGAGTTATCATTCGATCCTGCAGAAGGTTCTCCTATTATTGCTAAATAATTTAAATCATTCTCTTCTTGGAATAATAATATTCATCGTCAGAATTGCGGTTCTTATAGAATCTCTTCAGCGTTTACCTTTGAAAGAAGCCAAGTGTCGAGGATCACAAGCGAACTGGACGCCGCACAGTGGTAAAACTTTTAACGATAATTGTAAGATCATCTTTCAGTTAAAATTAATTGAGTCTAGAGATTATATATCAACACGCACAATCATTCCTTACAATTTTCATTATCTATTGGTAATTAACCGAATGTTTTGAGACTGCAATGTAGTTCTGTAACAAAAAGAACAGCGTCGACTGACCCGAAAGTCCAGCGCCGATTCCGCGGGCGTTTTGCATTGATCTCCCACTTTGTTCACCGGAAGTGCTCGTGGCCAATCCGCGGGACAAATCGCTAGGGCTCGCGCGAAATCCCTTATCGATCGTATAAAAGCGAGCGGCGCAGGATATGTCGCCGAGAATCGATTCGATACGCTGGTCAATCCTCGCCAGCGTCAGCTTCCGGATCACGAAGAGAAACTTCTCTGTGGCTGCAGCATCCACCAGAGGATCATCGATCGATCACTCGACGAATCTCCGATATTTTTCACCGGTCGATGTACTCGGTGGCAAACAGAGTATAGCAAGATTCGCGATTTTCAGCCGTCGAACGATTCCGAACGAGATGCCACAGGCAATCGATACCTACTACTCGCGGTAAGTAGCTCGTTACTCACTATGTTACGACGATTCGAGACACATGTGAGATGCGTTCTCCATTCGAGTTTGGAAAATCTGATGAAATTTGAAGGATCTTATTACAATAAATTTTTATACAAATCCAATGAAACAGTCGTGTTTTTATTAATTCTAGCGGAACAATCTGTGTTTCATGTTAATTTTCATTTGGAAAACGACTGATTGTATATGTTAAATAAATATATTAAATAAATAGACCTTTACGATTAAATTAGCAAGGAAATCGAAAGGGAAGGTGAAATTGTTTGGCCCTTCTTTTAAGATTTTCTTCTGAAATTTACTTTGTTGATTTATCTGGATGATATTTGTGTTTGTAGTATTTACTCGTCTAATTTTCTGATGATAGAAGATGTATCTTGCATCTTGAATAAAATTTACGAAAATTAAATTTTTACATTAATCCACTTACTATTCAAATTCTGTGTTATATAACATTTGTTTTAAACTATTTCTCAAAAAGAAATCAATTTAGGTATTTGCATAAAGCAGTTCAAACAATAAAGAAGTAGATATGAAAAACTTTAGCAGAGAAACTGCTGCTGTTGCATAATGTTACGATGCAACAGAATCTTCGTTGTGCAATTGTTTATTTAAAATATTGATTTCGACATTCTAGAAAAGTCAAACATTTTTTTCTGTCGTCTGCTTACACTGAATTTTATCGACAATTTGCAATTGTGCAAAATAAATTTTCTAAATATAGTTCCGCTATAATGTCAACGTAAAATAACTTATTGTTAGCTATATAATAATACTAATGGAGGCAACACAAAATACATCAATTGCCGATCTATGACTCCCAAAATCAGTACAGTCCTTCTACATTAATTTATTCATTTTTTATTATTTCAATTTTTAATTATCTTTTTCATTTAATCTTAATTTTTCAATCAAACTTTTTCTGCACGGCTTCACCTGTAGACAAATAAAAGTGAACATCTAGAATGCTTCTCAAACTTTTACTTTTCTTTCAACGAAAAAGTACACCACAGTGTCTATTTATTTCAAACTATGTTCGTCCAAGCATGAAAAGTTTTTAAATGCAACAGAAGCATGTACTTACAAAGGCAACAGGTTTGCCGGTAAAAGGAAAATGTGTATTTTAATGGGTAGTGTAAGGTATGCAGGTAGTACGAAAGCCGCAAAATCATTTTCAACATCATCAGTATAAAATAAATGGGCAACTATCAGGCAGTTACTTTACGAAATAGTGAAATATTAATAGCAATGTGGAAATTTATTTTTCTATCTATAAGGAAATTTATCTTTCACTGATGTGGCAATTAATTTCGTCGACATGCTTTTTAGTAGACACTTTACAGAGCCACCTGTTACTCTGATTAAAAGCTAATAGTTTTTCAGCTCTTTATGCGTTAAATATAAAATAATTTAATATAAAGTACATAAAAGATTTTAAAGGCATAAAGATATTAAAAATAGTTGGCGAAAAGAGGCATTAAAATTTAAATATAAAATCCATTAAAATATAAAGTGAATAAACTTTAAAAGTATTTAAATAAACTTCATTTTATTCTCAGAGTGTCCACACTGGTCTCCAACGTGGCGAAAAATCCATCCACCAACAACAATTACGAATATATAGGAAAGATACCTTTGTTAAATAGTCTGACAGAACCGCTACCCCCAAAAGTTTGTTCATATATTGAAGAATGTGCATCCCTTTGCTGTCCAAAGGATATTTATATTTGCGATGGAAGCGATACAGAATACGACCATCTATTGAATTGTCTGGAAAAGAATGGGACAATATCGCCTTTACCAAAATATAAAAACTGGTAAATATTTACTTCCTTCATATAATTGATTTCAGGAAATCCCTTGAATAAATAACCTTCTAGTTATTTTCAGTATTCGTTCTTTGGTATTTTGCCAGCATTACCTTAATAACGAGTGTCTTATAAGATTCTGAACATACAGAATTAAACATACACCTTTTGTAATTTCAATGAAAACTTCAAAGCAGCTTGAAATACAAATAGTATAAATAGAAGGACGTTGGAATGATACAAATGTTTCAAACAATAGTTATGACTTTGACAATTTAACTTTATAATTTTACTTTTAGTTGGCTTGCTAGAACAAACCCGGCAGACGTAGCACGTGTCGAGAAACGCACGTTTATCAGCACCGAATGCAAACGCGACACTATTCCTATACCGCGCGAAGGTGTCATTGGAGAACTGGGTAACTGGATTTCTCCGAGAGACATGGACAAAGCCATTCTTGAACGTTTTCCAGGATGTATGAAAGGTAACTTCCTTGAAAAAAAAAAAAAAATTATTTTAAAATTATTTTAAAATTCATTTTTCTAATTGCAATCCAAGAATTTATCAATGATAATCGAGTCACAAAATGATACTGATCTCCAATATCAATTAATGTAACAAATAAAAGAAACTGATGATTCCATTTTAATCATTCAGATCGGACAATGTACGTCATCCCCTTTAGCATGGGTCCAGTGGGTTCACCTTTCTCAAAAATTGGAATAGAGATCACAGACTCCGCATATGTTGTTTGTTGCATGAGAATAATGACCAGGATAGGAAAAAAGGTCTTGGAAACGCTTGGCAATGACGACTTTGTCAAGTGTCTGCATTCTGTTGGTGTTGCAAAAAGCGACTCAAAAGTTGAAATTAATTCTTCCTGGCCCTGTGATCCTGAAAGGACCATCATCCTTCATAGACCCGACAAAAATGAGATAGTTTCTTATGGCAGTGGTTACGGCGGAAACTCTTTGCTTGGTAAAAAGTGTTTCGCCCTAAGAATTGGCTCAACTATTGCTAAAGATGAAGGATGGCTTGCGGAGCATATGCTCGTATGTATAACATTATGTAAAAGTTCATAATTTCAAGATGATTGTCTTAGATATCAAAATTTACTTTTATAGATATTTCAAATATCAAGTTTTACTATTAATATACGTAGATTAAAGGTAACTGTCTTAGACAATAAAATTTACTTTTAATATAGATTAAAGGCAACTATTTTAAGTTATTAAGTTATTCAAGTTTTATTATTCATCATTTTATATTAGTGAAAGCTGTCAAAGCAATGAAAATTTCACTGTTATTTTCTCGTAGAGTTTGAATAAATTCTATTTTTGAATAAGTTTGAATAAATTCTATTTTTAATCGTTATTTGGCATTTGGAAACGCGTCAATCGCCTAAAAGATTCTGTATCAGTTATCTTTTCTAGATACTGGCTATCACAGATCCAAAAGGTAGAAAGCGTTACATTACTGCAGCGTTCCCCAGTGCATGCGGCAAGACAAACCTAGCCATGCTGAAGCCGACGTTACCAGGGTACAAGATCGAGTGTGTAGGAGATGACATCGCTTGGATGAGATTCGATCGAGAGGGCAGACTTCGTGCCATAAATCCAGAGAATGGTTTTTTCGGCGTAGCTCCCGGAACCAATAGTATTACCAATCCTAATGCTATGAAAACTATCTTTAAGAATACTATTTTCACCAACGTGGCTGCTACCAGCGATGGTGGAGTCTTCTGGGAAGGAATGGAGGAAGAAATCAGCGATGATGTTGAAGTAGGAGTTCATTATCGCTATTATTATTAACTGCAGATGTTTCTGTACTTATAGGGAATTTTCAATTGCATTTTCTCAGTAATCATATTTGTATAGATCACCGATTGGCGAGGTAAGAAGTGGACCAGTGGATCCAAGACACCAGCAGCACATCCAAATTCCAGATTCTGTACTCCAATCAAAGAATGCCCTATTATTGATCCTGCTTGGGAAGATCCAGCTGGTGTTCCCATTGATATTATTATTTTTGGAGGACGAAGACCAGAAGGCATTCCTCTTATATATCAAGCTAGAAATTGGCAGCATGGTGTTTTTATTGGAGCTTCGATGAGATCTGAAGCTACCGCTGCAGCAGAACACACGGTATGTAATAATCCAAAGAAAATTCATTTAACAGACTAGCCGAAGAAGCATTAATTATTTTGTAATTATTTTATTAATTTATTCGAGACCCAGACGTTGAGTCATGCAGTCCCTAGTGGCTGAAAATTCAGTGCCTGAGTCATCTACAGAGATTTATATTACCATGGATTTTATTTATGAGAAATTTAAAGATATCGAAATATGCATAAAATGTATATGCAAAAATATGTAAAATACAATACTGGTAAATAAAATCTCTGCTTAGATTTCATCATTTAGTTGTGTTCATAAAAACTCTTCATCATGCTTCAGTATTTTAATTCTATATTTGGAAATTAATTTGTTTAACAATTAACAAATAGGACAAGATAATCATGCACGATCCGTTCGCTATGAGACCTTTCTTTGGCTACAATTTCGGCCACTATCTCAATCATTGGTTGAGTATGACCAAAGTGAAGAATGCTAAGCTTCCAGCTATATTTCATGTGAACTGGTTCAGGAAGAATGCGGATGGCAAATATCTATGGCCAGGATTCGCCGAGAATTCTCGCGTTTTGGATTGGATTCTTCGAAGAATTGACGGTGAGGATGTCGCGATAGATTCTGCCGTAGGTCTGTTACCAAAGTCAGAGTCATTCAATTTAGATAACTTGAATAACGACGTAAATATGGAGGAATTGTTCAGTTTACCAAAATCTTTCTGGGAGAAAGAAGTTAGGCATCTTAGAGAATATTTCGATACGCAAGTAGGCAATGATTTACCTGCAGCTATCCGTGAAGAGCTTGAACTACTTGCTTGTAACGTGAATAAGCTTTAATTGAATCATTTGGTTCCTAATATCGTGGTAACGTTGAATTATATCTTCTTATCGAAATGATTTATGAAGATTATAGGGAATCTAAGATTAAAAACTATTAACATTCAGATTTAGTCTCAATTTGAACAGAGATCGTGTTCAGTTTAAACTGCCAGTTGTTAAAACGTTAGAAAGTTGTTAAAATGTTTTATTATATTAAAATCTAAACATAGTATTACGACGATTTTTACTTGAACGTCGGGCGCAATTGTTATACTCACTGAAACATTCAATTTAATGTTTCACTTCAAATACTCTTCCTTTTTAATATCGTCTTTTTATTGTAAAAAAATATTTTTACGATTGCTTG
Source organism: Lepidotrigona ventralis hoosana (assembly GCA_002806875.1). Classification (NCBI taxonomy): domain Eukaryota; kingdom Metazoa; phylum Arthropoda; class Insecta; order Hymenoptera; family Apidae; genus Lepidotrigona; species Lepidotrigona ventralis. The sequence goes on from NIPQ01089755.1 coordinate 16,307, forward strand.
GTATAGACTTTTTGTGAGAGATAATAGTATGTAATTCAACATTTGTGACAGAAGAAAAATATGTATTTTCAATATATTTTTTTTAATAAAAGATTTAAGAAATGATCAATTTCCTCAGATTCTTTTTAAGTTATTCGTTGTCTGAAAGATAATTAAACAGAGACATTTTCTAAAATATTTAAATAAATTTTATTTTAAATCAAAGAGGAAAAGTTATACTATTAATTCTATTTATTAATTCAATATTTTAATTGTCTAAATACTATTGGTGAAAGACTTTATAAGACATTCAAAATTGTACATTCCGATACATGTTACAAGATTATTGCAGTCATATACATGTACAATTAAAAATTTAAGAATGATTTTATATAAATGTAAAATATCTTAATCGAAATTTTGAGATGAAATTTAAACAAATTATTTATCAGTCTGATTACTATGATAAAGAATAATTTAATTTACATGCAAAAAATCATAATCTTTATATTTTGTATAGATTAGACTAACATAGATTAGATGAGATTATCTTTAAGAAATTTGCTTAAATTTCTTGATCATTATTTTAATAACATTATACCCGTACGTTAAGTATCAAGAAGTAAGTTGAAGACTTTACTTATACATCGAGAACATAATATATAACTATATATTATATATTTTGAAACATATTATGTAATTTAAAATAAATGATTAATAGAAAAAAATATCAGACATGTGAAATGCATGGATTTTACAACAGAAGGATTTAGATGTTATTCAATGCTATTTTTAATTAAAATATTGCAGTTTCTTAAATGATTGTTTCCTTATTGACAATTTTATATATTCTATAGAAAAATATAAAAACAACAATTTCAACAATATCACACTAATGAAAAAAATAAAATGTGTGATTTAAAAAAAATATATTTTTGATATAAATGATGATAATAAAAAGAATTCTAACAATAATTATTTCATGAGTCATATTGATTAATTTCTAAAACCTTCATGTGTATTAGTTAAAAATTATAATAGAGAAGTTCTCAGACAATCACAAATACATCATTCCTGTATTATTTTCCACTCTCATGCAATTCTACATTAAAAATACAACAAAATATGTTTATGAACTTACTCCATTTTCAACCAAAAGTTTCTTTGTAAACGACGTTCTATGTACAAGTTCAACTCTATATCTACCATATTGATACATTGATTATCTAATTAACATCAGTTAGTTCACAAAGAATCACATAATATATATCTTTTATTAATGAGACATTCCTTTCAATCTCTAAGATCAACTAATATATTCTGATATATACTTTGAAGACTAGATTAATACATTTTTTTATCAGTCCTTAGCACTTTGCATCAATTTTATAAGATTGCACAAATAATAGTTGTCCATTTCTTAATCTTGTTTCTTTTTTTTTTCTTTATATATTATATAATGTTACTATACCTACTGTACAATTGTATATTGCAACTTCACAGTAACAAATATTTGATTAATAAATATATTAACATTTTCGTGCATATTAATATTATAAACACTAATTCATTTCTCATTCAATTCTGTTATATATTTATCTCTTTTCTTTTCCATTAAAATTTAAACAAGAGCGTCCTCTAAAAAGATGTGTAGTATTGTGTCACTGATTACGAAAATGTTAATAAATTTCATATACTAATAACATATTTTTTTATAGCCGTTTATATGATTCACAATCCAATAATTTAATTTTTTTGTTGTATTAAAAATTATAATTAAAATAAAATACAAAGAATCATGATAAGCGATTACTTTTCAAATAAAATTTTTAAAAGCAAAGTTGTATATAAGCAAAATTGTACATATCCGACATAAATGAAAATTCATTAATAACATAATTATTTTATAAGCAATGTTTGCAAAATATTAATTCTAAAATTTGTATAATTTAATATAAAATCATTCCGGGACGAAGACAAAAAAACTATTCAGTTTGTCATTTTTCGTGTTATATCGTTGTATCGTATGAATCTTTAACTTTTTTAAAAATATAATGCTGAATATTAACTGAAAATAATGTATTTTATTACATTTCTTTTAATTTCATAAGATTTATAAATTTAAATATGCATACTTAAAATGTCAATGTTACTTCTTTACTATATTACTTCTTGTTAATTCACAATACATTTTGGTAATATATATATATTGAAATATCACTTGATAATTCATGAACACATAATAGCTAATTTCAGTGAATATGTGCGTAGTGAAATAATTCTCCTGATATTAGACAAGACAAGATGTTCTTAAGTAATAAAAGATATAGTGCATTATAACAATATTATCTATGTAGAATTACCTATAAGTATAGATAATCTAAAAAATATGGTTCAAAGATATAGAGAGCTTTAATCTTTTATAGTTCTTTATAATACTTATTGAATACAACACAAATGTTGTAACGTAGATTTAAATCTATTGTTATTTTAATTTATGCTAATTACTTTTCAGTGTTGCTTTAGTGTTGTAGTTCATTAAAATTAATTTAAAAATTCATTTTATGTATAATTTTAGAGTCTTTTTAAGATCTTAAGAGAAAGTTGTATACAACTTTTTTTCTATCTTTTTTGTTAAAATAAAATCTCAGGTACATACTTCTCACCCATCATGCTTCTTCACCACTGTTTCCAGAGCTCTTGGTATACACAAAGGGCATAATATTTCCGGTTTATTAGTCTCAGATAACATTTTTCCTAAGTATTGAGCTGTACATGGAAGAACTAACGATTCAGATGTCAGTAACTCGGTTTCCATCATTGGGATTACTTCAGTTTTATATGAGGCTAATGGAAAATGATGTCCACATGTGAATATCATTGTGTCTTCTTCAGTTTCGAGAAATCGATATACTGCATCCGGATCCTAATTCCAAATAAATGTTTACAATAATAACTATTGATTTAAAGAATATTTCAGTTGATGAAATAAATCTATTATAAATTCATAATTTACCTTAATATGTACAAACGATTTGGAATCATGAATATTAGAAGACATGGTGTTTATAACTCCTTCCATCATTTCTTTTGAAGTATTATTTCCACTTGAACCTGGATATCCAGTCAATGGTGGTCCAAATTGATCAGCTGTTAAAGAAGATAACAGCTTAATGAATTCAAGAGTAGGTTGGCCTAAAAAGAATATTTAATAATTTAATATAATTTCTATTTTATATGAGATTTTAAAATTTCAAATTATTTACCTTGATCAATATGATGTAATAACATTGAACACACTTGAAGACAAAACTTAATAGAAAAATAGTTGATTGCAATGACGTTTCTAGTTTCGGTATTATTTTTATTTATGTCTAAATATTTATCCATGATTTCTTGACTACAAAAATATTTATGGTTATGATTATATGACAAGATATAAATAAATATATTAGACAAATAAATATAATAAATTTACCAAAATAATAATAATCCAAGAGGATAAAAAATCGATTGGATGTGCTCCAAAAATATATTTTCTATACTCTGCATTGGTAAATCGTGTTCAATCCAGAATTCAAGCGCATCTTGCAATATTTTAGACCTGGTAGTATCCATTTCGTTTTCCATTTCATTCAAGAAAAACTTGATTACTTTTATAGCTTCATTAGTTATATTCTGCCGAGATCGCGTAATTTTCTTTTCAGGAAATGTCCCGTTGCCTTTAGACAACTGATCTACAATATCCTTCATGGGAGTAGAAACTCCTGAACTATCTTTAGTGGATATTTCTACTTTCTCTTGCTTTCGTAATTGGTTTTCTTTGAAAATAAGATTTTCCATCCATTCTTCCGAATCAGAGCCACTGTCAGAATCAAAACTGGCCTCAAATACTCCCATTGGTGCGTTTTCACATTTAACATCTTTACACATTTCTTCTAAGCCACCCTGACAATCGAACGTATATAATTCTTGTTGAAGTGTATGTAAACTATTCAACGATTTGCTCGCAGGAATTTTCATTTTGTTTTTGACGGCGCAATCGTTGACAGAATCGATCAGATTCTCCTCTACCTGTTTGTTAAAAAGTTCAGTGTTTTTTCTAACATGACGTGTTGATGAAGACTTCTTTAAATCAGATTCATCCATAGACTTCCCATCTGTCTTTTCGCAATTTTCAGACTTCACTTTTGAGCAAGATTGAAGACTCAGTACATGTAAAATCTTTAACTGGTATAAAAACGCATCAGAAATATTATGTTGCAACATAGCTATTTTTGAGCAAGCTTGATAATTTCCCAACTCAATACACTAAAAACATAGATATAAAGTTATTAATTATACGAAATATTGATATTACTATAAAAATATATATCTCATTTCTTTATCCTAAAAATTTTGAGAAAAAAATCCTTTTGAGAATAATAAAAGAACTAACCTTTTCAATAATTCTTGATGAATCATATAAACCACAGAAATATTCTAATGCGTAATTTAGCGTCAATTCTCCTGGTGATTTTTCGATAAGGCTTAAAGGACGAACAACACCCGCTAAAGAAGGTACATCGTAACTTTGATAAGAAATAATAGGAGCGGGAATATTAGGAACTTGACTAGGCATGTCCAAAGCTACATGCGATGCGTGAGGGAGCCGTACAATTCGTTTTTTTATCAATACAAGCTTATCGTCGGTGTCACGTGTGTCTTTTGCAGGAAGCCGGCCTAATTGTGCTCTACTATTATTACCCCAAGCTAAAATTGTACCACCTGAAAAAATATGAGCAAAAAATGAAAACTCTGCCACTGGCAGATTATTCAATGAAAACGATCATTTTGTCTTAGAATAAACTAATACAAAAATCTTAGAAGCATAATAGAATAATGAAATTAAAGTTTGTACTATAAACATAAAACTTGTCTTCAAGCTTTTGTTAACATTTGATAACACAACAGTATATTATATAATTAAATACCTGGTTGAATCGCAATCGTATAATCATATCCGCAGTAAACTCCAACAGTTTTTATTATAGGATTTATTTTTTCCTTCAATTCGCTTTCTGATTGGATTAATTTGCTTTCATCATGTACATTTCCATTTCTCTCGCTTATCGAAAAATTCTTTATACCACCACTTAATTCTTGTTCCTCTTCTACTCGTTTGTAAGCATTATGCCTTGGAGGTACTTGTGCAAAGATTGAAGCAGGATTATAACACAATGGCGTGGGAATCAGCACTTCTCGTCTGCTACCATTGCCTATTTGACCATCCAAATTCCTACCCCATGTATAAAGCGATCCATCCTTCGTTATGAGAGCATTATGGTGGCAACCAGTTGATATCTATCATAAGTGGCAAATATATTACAAAATTTAAGGATAGAAAAAATGTTAAAATAAAAAATATCAAACACAATGTAGGGTAGTGTGATAATGGAAATCTTGCTTAAAAGAATGCTTTAACTGACCTGTATGATATCCCCTTTGACTAAACTCGTATCTATAATGGTTGGTTTTAAATGCGTTTGAGTTTCTTCCAATGACCCGACATTTACATTTTTTAAACATATATTATCTAATTTTTTTCGCGACTCTGTACTGATACCGCACGCTTTTGCTTGTGCATTCTTATTTTGTGCATTACTTTCTAAGACTTCTTCGTTAATGTCATTCATGTTCGTGGAATCCGTGATTTTTTCAAATTCGTCAATATTATCAAACTGTTTCAAGTCTCGCTGTTCCAATATTCGAGTTCGCTTCTGACTTTGTGCTTGTAATCGAAGAACTTGGGGACTAGCTCCCCATATGTACAATTTATTTGTATAACTAACAGCAAGCTAATAAAAGATAATGTTATTAGCAAATATATGTAATACTTTCTTACTTACTTTGATATAATAAGTATATCCATGATTCAATAAATTTTTTTACTTACATTATGGAAATATCCAGTGGCAATAAGAGATATTCTTTCTGGTAACGAAACTTTCATTGGCACTGAACTCTTAACATTATTGCCCACACCTAATTGCCCAAAAATATTACAACCAAACGCATATACAATACCCTCCGTTGAAAGAGCTAATGTATGTGCATGGCCAGCACTAATGTAACGTATAACTGTACCAAGTAGAGACGTAACTAACGTAGGAATCATTTTTTTGTCCGTATTACCATGACCTAATTGACCATGAACACCCCAACCCCATGTAAAGACTCTGCCATCCGCAGTCAATGCTACTGAATGATACTGTCCAGCTACTGCATCAACAATGACTTCTTGAGCTAAAGAAGTGATCAATTCAGGAGTTGGACACTGAAGAATTTTCCCTACACCCAATTGACCGAATTGACTTGATCCCCATGCATAAACGCCATTATTAGTTACCGCCAAAGTATGACAGTGACCACAAGATACGCTGAGAACTTCAACCTCCATGATCAAAAAAAAAGTTATAGCTTGAGGTGAACCATACCTCAACACGGATGGACCAGTTCCTAATAATAATTAATTTAAATATAATACATATAAAAAGTATAAAAAATATAAAAATATACATTTTTAATTATACCTAAACAGCCTTGCACAGAACTTCCCCATGTATAAACATTTCCATTCCTAATAAGGGCAACATGAGAGAATCCAGCGCATAATAGCCTTCTTTTAAAATCAGCACCAGAATTAGTATTCTTATGATCCTTAAATTATATAAACACATGATTATCAATTAATACGAACTGATAAGCAATTTCTATGATAGTTACCTTTTTAAGCTCTAACAATTCAATGTTACATGTAATAGATTCTTGATGTAAAATAGATCTTTTATAAATCAAAGTCAGTAAAATTAGTAAAAAAGTTTCTATGACTTCTTCTATCAGTGTATCAGCCTCATCCTACATAAGAAATAAAAATACATGTCATACATTATATGAATGAATAAATTAACTATTAATTAATAAATCAATAATACATACATTTTCCACGAGATCTATAGAATCACATTGACTAGATTGAGAACTATGCGAAGTTGTTCTATTGCGTAATCGGCATCGCATTACTCTAGGTCTTATCACTGGATTCGTTGGATCGTATAATGTTACTAATCTCTAAAAGATATTTAGTGTAATATAAAATAGTATAAAATAGTATAATATATAAATATTAAGTTACTTCTATTATATTATATTATCTTATTATATTATAAATGCAATCTAAATCTTACTTGAAGTACAAAAATTTGAGAGTCTTGAAGATTATCAAGAATAAATGACATATGACTTCTAGCTAACTCAGGATACACTAACATTGCTTGCATTAGACTTGGTTCACTGATACATATCAACAAACCATCTGAAATAAAACAAGCGTTTTATAAATATTTCAGCTTGATGTGATAATTATAATTATACATTACATGGTGTTGGCTGAAAATTGCTTATGCTGAAAGTATGTATTGTCCTCATAAGAATATCTAGCATTTGTCCATAAAGACCCTTCTGTGTTGCTAAGTGATGCAACACTTCCCAAAGACACGTCTGTCCAGCAATATTAACTGCTAATAATTCATCGTAAAACGAATTTGTAGATAAGAAATACCTAAAATTCAAGTAACTTTTATTAAATATTTTCTCTACAAATTTTTTTTATAAATCATATCTGAATGAGTTTTAGCTAGATTCTTACAAAAATTCTTTATATATAGTCTTGGATTTTTGAGATGAAATTCTAAGTGTCCGTTCAATAAAAGCGAGAACACATAAGTTAGAAAGATGTATCCTTGGTGCTACAGGAAGTTCACTAATAGCAGGTGATGCTAAACAATGTGTGAGACAACGTAATAAATCAGCTGTATAACCAACAGACGCAAATTTTAACATACTTTTCATTATTCTACACTGAAAAAAGAATAATCATAAAAAAATATATATAAATTTAAATAAGAAAACAATGTTAACATCTTCTTTACATCTACTTACTTTTGACAATTTATAGCAAGCCACAGCACGTGGAAATTCTTTGTTAGTCAAAAGTATATCACCAGCTTGCTCTAATAATTGTTGTGCATTAATGCCGAATACTATAGCCAATTTTGTCGCTTTCTCAAGATCATTGTTTTTTAATACTAATTCCATAAAAATTGATAATATTGATTTTCTGCAAACGAAACGATATAATCGTAAATTTTCATAAAATTAATAAGATGTGATAAAAATATAACACTGACCTTAAAACAATTTTATATACAGAATGATTTGTTACAATTATACAAGTATCCACATGAGGTAATTCAATTTTAATATCTTTTACTGCCTTTGGTAACGTGTATTTATTTCTAATTTCTTCAGAATGTGTCGTTGGTACACTATTCATACAATCAATGGTTCTGTATACAGCACGTATAACTTCTTTGCTATTCACCAAAGAAAAGTGACCAACAATACACTCTGGGTTGAATTTACCATTATCATTCTTACGAGTTTCGGATAATCTGTCCGATATTACATACATCACACGCTGACTGACGTCAGTAATGAAAAAAAAGCGTTGAGTTAATAAAACATTTTTACATGATTCAAATACTTTATGTGCTGATAAAGGTACAGTAGTAAAATTAGGTCCATATACCTGTAATTTGAAAATCGTTTATATGTCACATTTGTTATCATAGATAATTAAAAATTAATAAAATATTTCTATACCAATATTTGATTTGTAATAGAATGATAACATGTATACAATTGTTGTCCATCCCTATCTAACTGAGACATCAGAAATACCTCTTTTGACATTGCTTCTGGTGTTATCTGATTCTGATTTACTTCTGTAGAAGAATCAGAATTAATACTTGTATTTTGAATATTTCGATTACTTGTAATGTCTGTAAAATTAATAAAAGAATCTGATTAATGATCTATAAAATTTTATAATTTTTTATTATGGAATTATATATATATATATATATATATATATATATATATATATATATATATATATATATATATAAAAAAAAAAATNCATATACAAACCATGATATTGTAAATTTTCTCCTAATGTCTGACTTTTCGTTTCTATCAATTTTTGTCTAAGAATTGCAAGTTTGTCCACAGACAACTGCTTGAGTCCTTGCAATCTAGATCTAGTAGAAGCAAATATTCTAGTATTATCATACATGTTATCATTTGTATGCAACGCATTGTATGATTCTCCATTCTCTAAGTGCTGCAAACAACTATATGTACGCTGTTCCAAAAGTAATCTCCACTGTCTTCTGGATTGATTTGTTATCAGAAGAGATACAATATCATTACTTTGATCACGACAAATGTGCAAACTGGCAATATTGCCCTTGATTTGTGTAACATTCGTTTGGTGGCCAGTTTCAAGATTTATAAATATAATCTCTCCATATTCAGTCCCAATAATACCAATCTCAGCAGGTATTATCGTACTTTGCCACCATACAATTGCAGTAGGCCTAAAAGTTTTAAATTATGAAAATATAATGAGCGAAATATTAAATCATGATTATGTTTCATTAAAAGTTTAATTATATGATATGCACTTTGAATGAGATGATTGCGAACTAATAGGAGGAAATGAAGTTATATCATCACTAGTCCATCTTCTATCCTTTTCACAATTTTCATCTACAAAGTATAGAGCAGGGATTATATATACAGATCCATCAACACTTGCAGAGAGCAACCATGATCCCATAAAGTTAAAACACAAAGCAGAAATTTGCTTGTGAGATCCTTGGAACCAAGGTATCCTTTTAATCACTGCACTAGATACTGAGTCTTTCTTATAATATAAAAAAATTTCGGCATTTCCTGTCACAAGCGCTAGAAACAATCTTTTTCCATATTCACACTGTGTACTATGTTGTATCTCTGTTGCTTTGATCAAACATTGTAATTTAAATAGACTTTCCTCGGTAAAACTTGTCATTGGCTGAAAGCCTTCTGTGCCTATTTCTGCAATCATTATATATGTAATGACTATTGGTAATTTTAATACTACCTGAAAAATATAAAACATTACGTTAAATTCTGCTAAAGAAACATGCTCTTAAAAATATTACTATAGAGTATATCAAAAGGAAAACATATATAGCAACTATAGCAATTATACAATTATAAATTTTAAACTGAATTAATTCTTACAAAAATAATACGTCATCGTTAAATATTAAAGGCATAAGAGATTTTACATTTATAAAACTTTTAACTTTATATAATTAAAATACACAACACACAGCTTAAAAATTAAAATGATAAGAGATTATTATGAATTTTTGTGACTTATAAATATTTAAATATTGATTTTTTAAAATACACAATAAATTATTTGTGTCATCATATACATAATCTAAAAGCATGAAAAATTCACATAAAATTCAACAATCCTATTATTCTATTTGTCATTTCGATTGCATAGTATATATATCGGCTAAATATTCACGAGTATATCACAAGATGTTATACCTGTGTTTATGTACTTGTAAAATAATACAATTGACGAGAAGAAAGCTTCGCCTGTTAAGAAATACTTGTGCTAAAAATAAATGATTGCAAAAGTAATCTAGACCAAATGTCACATTGCGCATTCCGTCGGAACGTATTTATTTTTTCCTACGCGAGAAGAACGAAGAAGATCAATTATTTACAGCGCATTACATTTTTACGGTAACACCGCAGTCAAATCTTTCTAAACGTCAGAATATCAAGGTTAGATTGCATTATAATCGGTCGGCGTGACCATCGTGAAGAGATTGAAATTACTAGTTTATTGTGCAAGTTTATCAATACTTGTTGCGTATGCGCCTTAACACGACTTGAGAAAAATCTGTTTTAATATTTCTGGCGTAAAATATTACTGCAAACGATATTACTCGTTAAACAATCAGTACGTATGTAAATTCTATAATAAATACCGCAAAACGTTTTCTATAATCATTATACCTCGCTTATTCTGTTTAATGAAATTAAAGTCTGAGCATTTGCATTTCTTAAATTGTTCAAACTGACCTCAATAAATGTTTTTGTACGTGTATTTTCTTTTCATCGCGTTGATGCGAAAAATCCTTTACAAACAGAATTCATGTATTTTCTAATTTATCGATATTAAATACAACATTGGAATTTCACAAAATTTAAGTTTGAACATTAAATAGAACGGATTCGCAAGGCAAATACGCAATTTGTTCTGAGGATTTTTCAGTTGGTAAAGTTGGTAACATTTGCATGTCGCACTTCGCACGGTAGTATCATTTGAAGTGCGCATGAGAAAAAAATGGTGGACTAATGTAGTGAAAATCGACAGATCAGTGGCGAATAAGTTCATGTCTTTTTTTAGAAAGAAGATACTGAGGGGAATAGTGTATCGTACAGTTGATGCGTAACTGAAAGAATTGACAATGGGTTCAAACAAACGGCATAAAACCGAGAAAAGTCGGGACGCTAAGAAGAAGCGTCATCGTAGCCGTTCACGAAGCTATACGCCTGAACGTGAGAAATCGGAAAAGCACAGGCATCACAAAAAGCACAGAAGAAAAGAGCGCAAGGATTATGATAGCGATGGTTATTATCTGATTCATTATTTTTAAACTAGACGAGTACGTTGGCTCGGTTGCCTTTCACAATGTCGCGTATTTTAATAGAGCTATTAACTATGCGCGCACCGCCTAGAAAACCTAGAAAACGTAATTACTTACGAGCGGTTTTTTAGATAAGTTAAAATACTTTTCATCGAACTTTGTTGTTTCCCATCGTGTTTCAATGGTAATGTCGTGTTTCGTCTGCGCAGACACGTATTTATCGATTTCAAGTTACAAGATTAAGTAATTTGGAAGGGATCAGAGCGAATAATAATGTATACTTTGCATAGGTACATAAGCATTTACTATGATGAGCATACGATAGTTAATATCAGTTAATACTGCTGTTTATTTCATTTCAGTCGAAATAGTTAATGCACCTCCACCCCCAAAAATCTCTAAGTCTTCACATCCGTCAACGCCTCCACCTCCTGAAATTTCTAAGCAGCATAGTCCATCACCGAGCAAAGGCGGTGGGACACAAGCCTCTTTGTCTATCGAGGAGACTAACAAATTGAGAGCAAAGCTAGGTTTGAAACCTTTAGAGGTTGACAGTGGCCCGAAAGATGATCCTAATAAGATTAAGGATGACTTGGGAGAATTTTATCACAAGCCTGCTCCTGATGTTAATGAAAAATTAAAGACGCAGAAATTAAAGGAGAAAATTGGTACTCAGAAACAGAAGAGATTGATCGAGGCTAATTTAGCCAAAGTAAAAAGTTTAGGTGAATGTGATTCCGATGATGATACCAAAAATTGGATCGACAAAAGCAGGCGTTTAGAGGAAGAAAAGAAAAAAGCGGAAGAAAGGGTATTTTTGAAACGTTCCAAATGTATAGTATACAATTGGTATATCTTTAGTTAACATTCTGATCTTTTTTATTTCTATACTAGGCAAAAATGTTAGATCAATTAGATGAAGAATTTGGAATTGGAAATTTGGTCAAAGAAGAAATTCACGCTGCCCGCAATACGGCTTACACTGAAAAAAATTTAAAAGGCCTCAAAGTGGAACATAATATTGTAAGTATTTACATCAACATTATTATAATTATTTCAATTATTTACATTATGACGTTCAACAGGACAAATTTGAAGAAGGTAAGACACTGATCTTAACACTGAAGGATCAGGAAGTGTTGGAAGAAGGCGATGATGTGCTCGTTAACGTAAATATAACGGATGAGGAACGTTATCAACGTAATATTTTCAACAAGACGAAAAAGCCTGGTTATGATGCATACGACGACGATAACTTCGATGAATTCGGATTTCCAAAGAAAACGATTTTAGAAAAATATGATGAAGAGATCGAGGGGGCGAAAAAAGAGACTTTCACTCTAGGTGTTAATAATATCAAAGATGTCAAACAGAATAAACTTGACTACGTGAAACAACGTTTAGCAAACAAACGATTGGAATCGTTGCAATTAACAGAGCCGAAACTGGCTAGTGAATATTATAATGAGGAAGAACTTGCAAAATTTAAAAAGCCGAAGAAAAAGGTAAAATTTCATGCCATCTTTGATCACTGTGCAATTAACATTCTTGTTATTATTTATTATTATTACTTTAGGTTAGAAAGATTAGGAAGAAATTAAAAGCGGAAGACTTAATTCCTGAAGATAATGATTACCTTCGAGATCTTGGAAGTAGAAGAACCAAACGAACTGAAGATGTAAAAGAAAATGACGCTTTAGATGTAGATGATTTGGGAGGTACTTTGTGCATTTTTTAGAAATTACAATTATCTTTTGACATTCGAATTCGAATTGTAAATTAAATTGATTTCTCTTCATTCCCAAGCTCCTGTTGAAGATCTCAGTGGAATAAAATTGGAAGAAGATGACAAAGAGCTGGAATTACAATTGGCGTTAAAGAAAGCTCAAAAATTGAAGGAATCGCAATCGTCAAGTATTGAAAAGGTCGTTGAAACCATAAAACAAGAGCCTATGGGCTCTGAAGAAAATCAATCTGGAAATATCGTTCTTAACGCCACTGCAGAATTTTGCAGAACCTTAGGAGATATTCCTACTTATGGTCTTGCCGGGAATAGGGAAGAAAATGGACAGGAACTAATGGTATTGAATGTTTTATTACTATATTCTTTCTCAAGTGGTATTATCTAAATCTCTTTCCTTTTAAAATAAAAAAATATAGGACTTTGAAATGGATGGAGTCAAAGAGGAACCTCCTGCAAACGAGGAGGAAGATGATGGCCGTGGCGCGTGGAATACCGTTCACCTAGGTATCTGCAATATCCAAGCACAATCTTTTACATTGTAAAAATTCTCTGCAATCGTTTTATATTTTACGAACAGATGAAAGTACGTCAGAACCAGTAGCAATGGAAGCTGCGATTTTGGATGCAGAACCTTCGCTTGGACACGGCGTTGGTGGAGCTTTAAAACTTGCTATGAGTAAAGGTTATTTACAAAAAGAGGATAGTAGTAGGCCATCTGCGTCTCGTTTCGCTCATCTACAGGCTCAAAATTACTCGATAGAGGACAAGACTTACGGGTATGTATAGAACATAACTATCATTCAATACAAGAAGCTTTCTCACATATCTGAAAGGAGAAACGAGTGTGAGAAATACTCTTCTATTGAATGCACACCAACGAATCTTGTTAGACGAGTTTCTAGTGAATTTCAAACTGTTAGTTAACAGTCGTAAATAGAGAGCTCAGATTTCGGTGCTCGGAAAATGGATGATCTTCTACCGCAACAAGAGATTAACTACTTTGTCGGAGATGATGAAAGGCCTGAGAAGAGAGTAGGATTGATAGAGGTATGTTTATATTATGCGATTTTACTGTTCCAAGCGAGATCTGTACGAGCGTTCTAGACAAGTCCAAGTATGGATCGAAGTAACATAATTAGTAAGAAAAAAAAAGTTCATCTGCTATCGTCGACAGTATAATTTTGTATTATTTTTGCATTTCGTATATGCATGTTCAAATATGGACAATAAAATAACCTTTAGGATAAAAACTTAGACATGCTGTTGGTTTAAACTTACATTTTTTTCAATATTTGTGGGTATACGTTTTATTAAATATAAATCATAAAAATTAATTTTTTTTTAGAAGAATGATTACTAATAATTTACTATATAATTAGTTAAATATATTTTTTATAAATATATATGATTGATTACGATAATTATATCGACTTGTTTAGATTCGTATTAATTTAATCGCATAATGTAATGTATCTTGGAATTTATAAATTTTTTGTTCGCGGTAACATAAATTTCGAAACACCGAATTCCATGAGCTATCATTAAGTTTTACATTTAAAATTTTAAACAAAGCTTATTGTTATTTGTATTTCTCTCTGTTTTCTAGAGATGATGACAAATTTGGTAGAAGGGATCGTTTCAATGGTCCAACGTCAGAATTCAAAGAGAAAGATGGTTTCAAACCGAACGTCAAGCTGGAATACATCGACGACGATGGTCACGTTTTAAGCGCAAAGGAAGCTTTTCGATATCTCTCGCATAAATTCCATGGGAAAGGCCCGGGAAAAAATAAGGTCCTATCTGTTTTCTACATTCTATCCTCTTTAAACTACGAAATGTGGACTGAATGCAACTTTGTGATTTATAGGTTGAGAAACGAATGAAGAAAGCAGAGCAAGAAGTTTTAATGAAGCGAATGTCATCTACAGACACGCCTCTTGGAACGCTTAATTTACTGCAAGCAAAACAAAAAGAAACTCAATCGCCATACATAGTACTCAGTGGAAGCAAACAAATGCAAACGTAAAAGAATTTCATGTTGCTATATAACAATAACAGCTGTAAAAAATTAATTTCATGAAACTCACGAATTGTCTTTCTATTTTTTCAGGACTAGCATATCGAAGTCAAAACATTAAGTCTTAGAGTTAATTTCTATAAGAAGTGTATATAACATAGAGGCAGAAAAAAATCTCTTATCGGCACACTTTTTCAGACAGAACAGTACGTTAATTTAATGTCGTCGGAAAGTAAATGCACATTTCTCCTTTGATTTGTTAATCAACTTACATGATAATAAAACACTTGCGAGTTTACAAAGGGAACTAATCTTTTTTTTCCTTTTTGATGACTTTTGATTGTCTATACAAATTTTTAATTTTTAATTAAATATTACATAATTCCATATAATTACAGAATCATTCTTATGTTACATTCCAAAAGGTTTATAAATTAATTTGCTACAATCATAATCGTAAGTAAATTCATCTCGTCGAACCTGTGTGACAGTAACACGCGTAATAATTGTCAATAATTGAAAGATTCATCCAAAATTATGTATGAATTCATTACTCATACTTTTAGTCATATTTACGAACAATTTTGGTTTAAATTTTGAACATAATTTGCAAGAAATTAATGGAACGAATGCTTCGATCTATTGAGTAGAAATTTCAAATTTTTATTTCTACATTTTATAGGTTAAATGATACATAGAAAGAAAAACTTAGAGCTTAAAAATGAAGACACAACTGCAAAATTAATATCCTCAATTGCTTTTTTTGTAAAAGAAAGTTTAATCAATATATGAACACTGAACCGCTAGCGCCGCGTAGCGGTAAAACTGCGGAATTAAAATCTATCAATGCCTTGTCGGCACTGTTGCGCTCCTTGTCTGCGCCATTGTATAAATCTATCTTTATCTCATACTGTTGCGCTCCTTGTCTACCACATTGCATAAGTCTGACAGCTAAGGTCCATGTATTGATCAAATTTTTATTTGTAAAAAAAAAGTAATTAAAAGATTAAATTTATGAAAAAAGTTCTTATATTTCGTACATTTTTTTATGCATTTTTGCAATTTTTACAAATCTTAGGTAATAGGTAAAGGATTGAACATCTCAAATGAAATTGAAATTTGTCCAAACTTTTTTCATACAAAATTGATAAATTTCTACATAAAAGGTGACCTTGGCAAACGTATTATTACTATATGCAATACAATTACAGATTATATTGTCATGTATTTGAGATGATAAACTTGTTATGAAACTGTGTAATTAAAAAGTAAAAAAAACAGTTGGACAACGAATAGTGCTGCCCAAATGATTACGATTGCAGTTTTAACACTATGTTGTAAAAAAATTTTAACACTATGCTGATGAAAAACCTATGAGATAAGTATAAAAAATGTCAAATGTCTATGGTAATATAGTTATTTATTTCATACTTGAAGTTTTATCATAAGAGAACATTACATTTGTCTACTGAAATATTGTATTCATATATATTTTACAGAAGATTTGATAAAGCTTCATTTACATTACAAGTCAGATATGCAAAAAGAAAAAAATTGTATGAAATTTTGGATATAAATCTTTTCTGTGTGTATAAAACAATATAAACTCATATTTTGTCAGTTCCTTTTTTTCCAATAATGATATTCTCTCTTTCTCTCTCTCTCTCTGTATACCTAAAATATTTCCTCTTAGTTCTTTAATCAAATAAATTGACTGCTATCACAATAAAATTAAGTATGGGGAACAAACGAATGTCCACGGTTGCATCTTATTTATGTATATCGACATTAGAATAATAGTTTCTATATACTAACAGTAACATGTGCATAAAAGCTATAAATATATTAACGTTATCTCCTAATTGTTCATCACAATTTATGATTAAAATTCCTAGTTATCTATCTGTAAAAATCGCTATTTGGAAGATAGAAATTTTAATACTACAAAATACTTTATCCTTCCTAATAGTACATATACAAACTTACTGAACATTCTTTGTATTTCCTCATTTTACAATACGTTATTGTGAAATGAAAAATATTTATCGCCTTGTTGTAGACGGAAAGATTAATCGAAACACACGATAAGAGTATGAATTTGCTATTGATATTATTTTGAGTATTTTTACGAAACTATCGGCATTATGATTTCATATTTAAAAAATGACCTCTTTTCCTACAAGAATGTTAAACGACATTAAATATTACATATATATCCCTGATATCACAAGGCTTTCCTTTGTGCAAAAATAGTAATACTTGCTGATTCCTCGAATCTTACACAGTGCACAATAATTATATAAATTATGTCTTTAATTATATAAATATGTTTTGAATATACACAAGACGTTTACAGTTTAAAAACATTTTTTTTTTTTCTTTTTCTAAAAAGTTTGGCACTTCCCTCGACGATTTATACAAAATTAATAGGAATTCTCTGTAATTATATGAAAAAATTATTGTTTTATTGTTATCCAAAAATATGTTATTACTAAGGCAACAATATATTTTGTATTGTTAACTAGGAATTCTTGAACAATTTTCAAAGACTATCTCATCATTAATAAACTTGCTAAATGGCTAAATGAAGATTTCGGGCAACTATATACTAACAACAAAAGATGTATCATTAATCGAACAAACGTTTATTCCTTTAATTTAATATTTATTTCTTAAACGAATTCCTATGAATTTTGTAATAAACTAGTGTACATTTTGATACAGATATGACTTCTACTTGCTGGATTGTAAGAAATTTAGTTTACGCCAGTAACACGTTACTTTATTAAATAATATATCCTCCAATAAATTACGATTATCTACAATTCTGTTATTTAGCAAAAGTCAAATAGAAACTATCTTCCGTGTTACTGTCGTTCCAAACAAACCTCTTATCAGCAATTAATATATTATACTAATTTTTGAGAATTAATTAAGTCGCTGTACTCATTATTCCTAATTCTCCTTCTCTATTAACTTCTCATTTATCTATACACATGATACATACTATATTTGACGCACACACCCATGCACACACATGCACACAATATTCGCCATGTTTTTATATATTATAAATTGACTTTGTTATATATATATAAGTTTTCCGTTCTCTATCACTTGATATTAAAATCATTGGTACAAGTAAAAGGAAAGTGCGAGTTTCAGCATATTTTGATCGACAAACTGCTCCTTATGAACGACGGATATCTCGTTAAAAAATGAAAATCGATCGTTGTCGTATCAAAAAGTTATTATAAGATATATAAGAGAAAACGACAAATATAAAGGTAAAACCTGGACAATGTTCCATTCCACGTTAGCTTTTCGGGTAGACCTTTCTCAAGTTAGTTATTTTCCAAGGTAACTTCCGTGAACGCAGCATCATCAGCAATTGTTATCTGTTCAATGTCTCCATATTCTGGCTCTGGCCGTTCTTGCTCACACCTTCGTCTTGACCGTTTGGACTTGGAAATCTCGTTGGCTTTATCGACTTTAATTTCGTTGTTCCGCCATATCTGAAGTTTACGTCTCTACAGGAATCCAATGGGTGTATCGTTCCAGTTAAACTCGCCACATTGTCGTCATTCGTAACTTCCAACTTGGTAATCGGTACTTTCTTAACGGATCCCAGTTCGTAAGCCGACTTGGACGACTTCAGCTTTATCTTCGCGTTCAATGGCAGCGAAGCCGATTTTTCTAAGTTGATTGGCTGGATCTTCAAATGGTTATGGTCATCGTTCTGCGGTATTTCCTGCACTTCGGTCGAGTTCATCGCGTCGGTGATCTGAATGTCTATGTTGACGGTTTTCGGATCGTTCTCGTCGTTTCTGACACCCTGTTCGCTTGTGTACTCGTTTCTAAGAGCGGCCAATTGTGCTCGTTGCTTCTGAATATGATTGTGCGAGTTCGAGAAAAACGACGAGACTTTCTCGAGTTTCGTGGCCAAGTTTGGTTGACTCAATGTGGATTTTAAAGGATAAGGGGGATCCACTACGCTGTTATTTTTTAAGAAGTTGTGAGATTCTCTTCCTGTGGAGTTACTTTTAATCATTCCCATCTTGATGTTGTCCTCGATCACTTTTAGAGGATACGATCGACCGGTTGTGCTTCTTCGTTTCTCAGCGAGACTCAGCTGAGCAATTATTCGACGAATTTCACCAGGGAATTCAATGTCTGGACGAGTTTCGGTGAGTTGTTGAATGAACGCGCCCAATGTGACGACAGTAACTTCGAGACTACGGTTGTGAGACTCAAGTTTCAACAGGGTCGATTGTTGCACTGATCGTGCTGTCTCCAGACGGTGCAAGTTACTCATAGTAATCTATAAATATAATTTATTTTAGAAATAATGAAAATGCATGACTTTTAAATAAGATTAACTTTGAACGATTTTACTTCAAGTTGCTCGTTCAGTTGAGCGACTTCTTGCGTAAGTTGCTTGTTCAGTACTTTGAATTTCTCCAGACTTTCGATTTGCGGTTTCACCGACATCATTTCTTCCTGCAATACTTGGTATTCCACTCTGTATTCATTCAATTGCTTCGTAATCTCCTGATCCGGATAGAATACGCGTTTCATAACTCGATCCAGAATCTCTTTATCCACAGCTGGCACACGCGTCTACAATTAAACAAAAAAATTAAGAAATAATGGTATAATATATAAGTAATTATCTTGGGTTTAAGTTTAATCCATAAGAGTTATTCTTTTATTCTTACTTTAAGGTATTCCATAATTTCTTCAAAACTGTCGCACATTAATAACTGATCTTGGTGCTCTTCTAATAATGCCATTGATACTCGGAAAAGTACCTCAGTACTTTCCAGAAACAGTAAATCTACAGCGATAAATATATAAAATGAATTTTTGTAAAATAAGAATGTGAAAATAAATATCTACACGTGAATTTATATTCATCCTGCTTTACTTACCAAAAACTCTAGTGACAAAACCAAGTGGAAATTGACTGGCAAATAAAGTCAATAACCATGGTGCAGCGTACAGCGTAGGAGAAACTTCATGTTTGTCGAAATGATTATAAATTGTTGATAATCTATCGTGCAACAGCCTGGACAATTGATATAGATACAATTGCAATGGTGCCATGTCGGGAAGATACAATTTCCTTAGGCCTCTTCGGAACATTAAGTGCCGCAGAAGAAAAAAAGCTTGATCTTCTGACATCTATTAAAAACAGTATTAAAAGAAATGTAATATATTTTAAGAAAATATTCATTAATAAAAGTTAAAAATACTAATTACAAAAAATATTTAAACTTACATGTAAAAGAAGGATCCCAGCCACGAAACTAAGACCTTGACAATAACCAACTTCATGATCCAAAAGCGAGTAAGCTTTCAATAAATTGAATAAAGCTAATTGTCCAGGTCCTAGAGGTGAACTGAAATACGGATGGTTTGGAAATGTTCGTCCCAAATCTATTAAAATTGCATGTTGTTGAGACGTGAGTTGTTTTAAAAGTAACTCGTATGCTGTATTGTAATTAGGAAAATCGTGCGTGTCTATGGGCGGTTGCTTTAAACAAAATTGTTCGGCCAAAAATTGCCATACTTCTCCTCTCTTTCCTTTTGGTACACCTGCATCAATATAAATCATTACATAATTATATTACACACACGTGTGTGTGTATGTGTATAATTTTCAGAGTCAGAAATAATAAATCTGATGCTTAAATTTTTATGGTGATCTACCTTGTTTAATAGCGTGTAAAAGCATTTGATTATCACATTTTGTAGAGATCCTTGACTCCTTACTTACAAGAAGATCCCACACTTCTACTAATTCACGAGCGCAACTGCTAAGTTCATCATATTCTAATTTTATTCTCTTAACAGTCGCTTCCTCTTGGCGAACTAAAGACAAGTACATGTTTAGATAATTATATGTAAAAAGGATTACTTTCTTATTATTCACTAAAAGATATGACATATTACATACCTCTAAGTCTCGCATTCTCCTTCTCCATGCGTATAAGTATCAATTGCTGATTGATTGCCTTCTTCCAAAGTTCTCTTAATTCTTGTTTTGTTCTGCGCGCTGGCATCACCTGAGGAGATTTAATGATACTAATATTTCCTGGTTTATCGCTTTCCTTCTCGTGATCTTTATTAGGAGTTACGACTCGATTCAAAATAGCTTGTCTCCACGAGCTATTTGAATGCACCGAATTGTTTCCATCCGACTCGGTTGGAGACATTTTTGGCGAATTTCCCACCTTCAGGAATCTATTCGAAGGTATAATTGTCAAAAATCATATGCAATATATCATAATTTTGAAAAGTTATACGTACATGTCCATCATAGAACTCTTTGGTCCAGTGTTCACAGTTAATTGCTGTTCAGGTGAAACCCTTAGAGATCTGGGCCTATTAGAATCCGGCGAAATATCGGTTATAGATGACTGTCGCGACATGTCGGGGCTTTGGCTACCGCTTTTTTGTATCACAGTGTTAAGGTGGCTCGTATCTTTTAAATGTGAACCAAGTCCAAGGTCGTCCCGCGAACCCTTTCTCTTCATGAGGTTGTCAAAGCTATTTGTAAGCGAGCGCTTTGCTTTCATGAATATTGTGCTTCCAACACCCACGCTTAAGTACTGATTAAGAAATTCACTCCTGCCAATGTATTATGGATTGCATGAAATTCATCTCAATATGAATGAAAACTTGTACGATAAATTGTAAACGTTAAATTGTTAAAAGGAATCTTACCTATTTTCCGCTGTGTCATGAACGTGCCTTGCCTGTTTCGCTTCGCAATGGGCACGCAATAGCCTCATTAAAAATTGATTTTGCTCGCGTAAACTTGTCTCTGTGCCGCCAGCAGCTTCGGCATTTTTAAATTTAGTAACGACAATTTCCTGCTCATCCTCCGGCAGTATTTCCATCCGTGTGAAAATGATATTCTGAGTCCTCCTATCGTTTTGTCCTGCACAACATGGAGAACATGCAAACTTCTTACTTGCTCCGTAATTTTCTTGTAAATTAAAGGGAGAAAAAAAAGGAATAAGTACACTCGTAGATTACCTTCGATTTCCTGACACAACTTATTATACCAATACATCGGGCAGTGTTCGCATGAAAACACGGGATATCGTTCCTTTCTTGGAACTTCGCATGTTTTAACAAACGAAATAGCTAAAACAATTGATTTACATTATTTTAAATTGTGACGCTTTTTTTTCTTTTATATATCTCAATGCGTTTCCACATTGTGCTACGCATTAGCTTTTTGCGAAATCAAGTCACACTTGATTAGAAAACAATGGAAAACGTCTATTGAATATACATATTCGACACATAGATAAGATTAATCGATAAAAACGAAGTACTATCAAATTCACTTGATCAAAGTAAATGCCATCAACAAACTTATCTATTACCGGTAACAAGATCATCCGCAACCGATTCCGATTGGCACTTGAATACATAGCCGATAAAAAACTCTACGTTATTCTCTTTGCAAATGAAACCAAAATGTTCTGGATTCTTGACGCCTTGTACGCAACTGGTCACGTCTTTCAGTTGTTTGTGAAGCAGCACTTGCTTCCTATCCGGGCTGATTAGTCTCAAATCATGTCGGCCTACCTAAAATTTAACACGTTCAGATTAGAACAATGTTGTCTCAACACGAATTTCATGTTGTTACAACATGATAATAATAATAATCGTATTTTCGTACCTGGAACAGCATCGTGCGATTATGTTCGTCGCTCCCTCTCGCCAAGGAATCCCTCCTGGTATTCAATACGCTGCCTGTGGATGACGCCCGGGTTCGCATAACTTCCGGCACTTGCATTGAATTATTGTTCGTAACGTCTCGGTTCTCCTCGCGGTCGTCTTTCTCCGCGAGATTGGCGTTCTGCGTCTTTGGGAACGTTTCCACCGACCCGGTAAGCGTCGACGCTACACCCAGCGAGTTCATCGGCGATATGATACCACTTCCGGATACATTTTCTATACTTCCGGCCTCACTAGCGCTAGATTCCTGAAGTACAATTTTTTTTTTCTTTTTTTGTTTTTTGTTTTTAATATTCTGTGATATATTGATTATTATTTTATTATACAATTATCTACAAAGTGTGTAATTTATTTCCGAGGTAGATGAGGTTGGGATAATTTACCGTGCTGTTTCTCCTGTTATTGGAAGACGTTAAAAGTGATTGACGTTGATACTCGGAAAGAAAGTTAGTCGCCGATGGTCTCGATTTCTCGAGACCGTGGACGCGAAATCTTACTAGCGTGTCGTCTATAAAGGTCTCCGACGCCTTTGACTGCGACACTCTGATTTTCCCTACATAGAGCACCTGCAGAGAAACAAGCAGTTGATTGTTAGCCTTAGCTTAGCTCAAAATTAATTAATATTCATGAATTGTTCACGAAGGAAACTTCATCAAGTATTTCTAACTTTTGAACATTACTCCCCTATTCGCTACTCTTTTACGCTAAAGTATATATATTTGGAAGCTGTAGTATTAGCATGACTGTATATCTGTGAGTGAATTTTACTTCTGAACAATCTGACGTTGCGTTCCACGTCGTAGATGAATATTAAAAGGACGTTTAAAAGGGAAGAGAAATGTCACCTCGAAGAAATGGGAAGAGCTTGGAGATATGTCAGCACCTAGAGACATGAGGCTCGCCGCGCTGCTCTGCGATCTTTGAGGAACATCCCTGTTTTCCTTCATATTTCTGAGGAATTGTTGAACCTAGAAACAAAGAGAAGCATTGAGTTGGTAATCTCCTTCGCGACATGTCATTACGGTATTGAAAGTTGCAAATTAATTCCTGTCACGCGACACCGTGAGGACAATCGTGTCCTTAATACTCAAGAGTTCGTGATTCTCGCGAACAAATACAAATTATTTAAGCTTATCTCGTTCTACTTTGACTTTAAGTTTCAAGACATGAACAACTACAGAATGAAGGCAGGCTGCGTTCACTTAAAAATTATGGGGAGTGTAGGCTGGAAAGGTTTTTAAATAGAATCCCTCAAAGTCTCGCCGATTTAACGTAGTAACATAGTATTCGATTTACGTACATAATTGTTTAATAACACGCTGTTTTGTAACGATAGTGTGTTGCACGTGCATCAGCTTCATACGTCGTATATCGGCGACACGTTTTCGAGGAAAAAATTCATCCCAGAAATAATCCAGGATTTAGCAGCTCAGCTGCATCATTAATATACAAAACCGATTTCGCAAGAAAACGTGGCCCAAACGTGGCCGATGGCCGTGGACCAAAATAAATTTATTTCGAGAGCACTCGCCGACCGCATGGTTCGTCCCTCCTTCGCATTTACCTCTCGAACAATTTCATATTCATCATTCGCTAGCTTCATTACTTAGCCTTCGCCACGTTCTCTTCGCTCTAGTACTATTTATTAATTCGCCACGCGACGATTACGATGTCGAGCATTTAACGATAAAACGTATCTTAATTTAACAACACGAAAGTCTCAGAAAATATCCCGATCAAATTCATAAACATTCGTATTTTTAATTCAGCAATTAGATAGTAGTAGATAATTTATTTTATCATTCGAAGATCCCGAGACATCAATCGAACTAATGTATGACCGGTACAACTAGACCACTGAAACTAGTACAATACCTATAGTCATATCCGACTATGTGAAACAACTTTCTTGCACGAAAGTTGCTCGTTTCAGAAATTTCTTCTGCTGCAGGCAGCACATGTGCAAGATCGAGTTTCAAACCGATATAACGAACAGTTTGTTCATTGCAAATTCCTCATGCGTCGGGCTCATCCAAGCGTTCACCAGGGTGACTGGCCAAGCGTTAGGTTACACCAATTTTCATGAGCAATCTCGCGTGAGACACGCGAGCTACGACGAACAATGTGCAATGACACACGCGCGTCCATCTGAGAGATCGTGCACGAAGAGAGAGAGAGAGAGAAGGAGAATCGAAGGAAAAAAATAAGCAGACGATCGGTCTTCGATCGTTAAATGTAGCGAACGATGACAAGTGCAATTTATTATGCAAACCACCGAAGCTGGATTTTTCGATTAACCGAACCGAAGACTCTGCCGATCAGGAAACAATTTGTATCAATGAAGAAAAGATTATCTTTGACGAGAGTGGTCGTATTTATGGTCGTGGTTTATTCGGACGACCGTGAGAGGTATTCTCGGCCTGTGATAGGAGAATCTCGCCAGTGTAGTTTGCTGCTTGCTGACACAGATCGGCACAAAGCAGCGGGGCTTCCTTTATCCAATTACCAGACGAGTTTTCTTTTTATTATCCAGCCAGCCCTTTCTCATTCTGTAAAATATGTACGACTAACACTTGATACACACTTGGCCTGCGATCTGTCCAATGGCGATGAATAGCATCAACACATTGAAACTGCGATCCCTCCACTCTTAATTATTCTCCTTCTTTTTATTCACGTTCTAATTCTACGAACTGAAGAACTTGGAAGAATTTTCTAGGAACGGTGATTGAAATTCTTTTGTTTTTAATTCCCTCACCTCGGAATTACGAAAGACGTATGAATTCTATGAAATGAAAATGGACATTGCAAGAGGCACAGATGCAGATGAATTCACTTATCTAATACATTAGCAAACAGTATGTATTGAGCCG
The DNA here is from genome assembly GCA_002806875.1 of Lepidotrigona ventralis hoosana. NCBI lineage: Eukaryota > Metazoa > Arthropoda > Insecta > Hymenoptera > Apidae > Lepidotrigona > Lepidotrigona ventralis. The sequence goes on from NIPQ01089755.1 coordinate 42,281, forward strand.
TGAATTGTGATTCAACGAGCCGCAAGAAGTTTAACTTCTTGTCGTCTTTACTTCTGGATTCAATTATTCTTAACAAGAGGACACTTGGATCGGATATAAATAACCTGTTTCCCGTCATCACATAACGAGACTGCAACAAATCGTATGTATAACAACGTAACCTTGCGCCATAGTTCTCCATTTCTTAGTAAGTAAGTCTTCTGAGAAAAAAATGTTCATTTATCAATTTGCTAAATTCCTTTTAAACTTGTGATGTTCAACTTCGCTGGGTCTCTTCTGCTCCAATTACTACTGAACGAAAAGGATCGTGAGTTTTCGCAAGGTCTCACCGTCTTTGTTGACATTCGCTCGTCCACTCTTAATTGTTCGTCATGAATCTGAGGTACGGAAGCACGCGTGATCATCGAAAGGAGCACGGTCTTGCATCGTGACGCTGCTCGATTGAGTGTATGCACGGGAAATTAGATTGAGTGTCTGCGAGAACGACCCTGTGAACCGTCTCATCGAGATGCAGTTCAATAGAAACGGGCATTTCGCAAGCCGTGCTCCTGAACCAAGGACGCTCGCATGATCGACGATCGTGAGAGAAACACGCGGCGGAGAAATCGTTTCCATCCGCTTTTCCGACGCGTTTCACGGCCAGGAATTAATGAGATCCACTCGCACGCGCGAATCCCACGTCCGTGAATGAACCTTCGTTGTGAAGCAGTCGACGATGAATAGTTTTTTTTTTTCTTTTTTTTTTTTTTTTGAAA
>NIPQ01089755.1:43134-135262 GCA_002806875.1 Lepidotrigona ventralis hoosana
AAAAAAAAAAAAAAAAAAAAAAAAAAAAAAAAAAAAAAAAAAAAAAAAAAAAAACGGAACGAGAGCTACGTTTTCATGCGTGCCATGCGTCGGGCCATAATTAAATCCTAATTGCCGGAGGTCGGGCTTAATTTGATTTGACGTTGAAAAAAGGAAAGCCTGGATCGTGTCGATAGTCATGCGCGTGTTAGGTCTTTGATCCTCGTTGACACAGTTTCCCATTGAAATGTGGAATGCGTCACGTGTGTGGCTGCCAACACTTTGTACAGATTAAAATGAGAATCGTTGACAACTGAACGCCATACACGAATCGTGTATAAATTCACTCTCATTTAAAGATTAAGGTTATCGTTAAACTGGAGTATGTAAGTACACCACGTAATGTTTAAACTCTAATGCACGTGCTGACGAACGTCAGAGCGGCAGAATACTACGAAATAATTTATAAGCAGTCTTAATGATCAAATTGAGGGAACATTTTATTCCCTATATTCTACATTACTACTTATTTGTTATTTATTCAGCTTCATGCCAAGGGAATCACATTTGCTGTTCAAGTGGCAGCGATCGCGGATGAAAATGTCTCGGATCCGTCCAAGAATGTATAGCACTCGAAGCGTCTAATTATACGCAGACAGCTTGTCGCTCCCAAATCTTGCACGAATGTCCATTTCACTTGTGTTACTTAAATACCACGGCTGCGTTTTAATTTTCTAGATNCCAAACCTATTTTTTTTTTTTTTTTTTTTATTGTCACCTAAACGATTACGTTAATTTCTTGAAACGAGTCACGACAACAATTTTTGTAGTGGACAGTTTCTTTTTCTTCTTACAAATCAATTAAAGATTCTATAATTTCCGTAAACATATTACAAACATGCACAGATGTACATATGCGTCGTGTTCAACTCGATTTGTTTTGTCAAAACAAGCTTGCGTAAGTAAATGCATCATAGGAAACAAAATGCAAATATCTGTTCATTTGTTGATTTATGTTTAATTTAACACTTATAGAGTGGACGGTAGTGCGTAAATCAATTTAATTCGCGAGTTTTCTACTGTTTCTCTTTCTCTAATTATCTCACACAGATTCTATGAAGGTTTTTCATACAAAGAAAAAATGATAGTAATGTAATATGTATCTAACGTGCAAATCCTATCGAAACGCAGTAACATTTGCAAGAGATTCCTCCAGCGAGTCCAATATTTACAGCCAAGTTAGTGTAAATGTTTGATCTAACAAGACACTTGTTGCAAGATAACTACAGAAAGATACGTAAGAGGATAATAGCGTATTTCTTGCACGTACGGTGGAATAAAAGGGCAATAAAAGAGGGAAGAGAAAGAATGCAACGTGTCCCTCCTGCGTGACTAAATTAAACATTAAGCCGAAAACCAGCAATCATGTCGATCCGACAGGAACAGGTAATACGATGACTGTAGCGCAAATATTTCGTTGCAGAAATTACTATTACATGATTGCGTGTTTCTTTTTTGGAGTAACCGTGATGTCTATGAACGAAAAACTGTGTTGCGTACGTATCATCCATTGAGACATATATTCCTTTTCGATCTACCATTTTCTGGTAGTTGTCGTTGAGAGAATTCGAAGAATTGTGAAAGGAGAAACACCGGTACGTGATCGAAATGCCATAACTTTGGCACGAGGCTCCTGGCTACTGACAAAATTCGTGACGGAACTCGGGACAACGCGTCGATCGAACGTCTCTCCTTCGGCTTATCGCGCATTTACTAAATTCTGGTTCTTACTGGAATCACGTGGAGAGATCTGGTCAGATGTTTTCAACTAGCACGTCTTTGCAAGTAATATACTCGTTTCTGAATGTGAAAAATGGTGAACCTCGTTGGGAAAATACCTTGAGAAAATTTGTCTCTGTTTGTTAATCAGGAGATTTCATAGGGAATTCGAAAAATGTTGAAACACGAATAATAATTGAGAAGCTATCTGAAAGAAGAATATTGGGAATTTTGATCTTAAATATTGGCTTTCGTTACAACTTCTCGCGATTTACATTTACAAAAATAAATTTCGCGGGTCTCTTTTCTAATTAGGTAGGTATTTGAGAGGAAAATCTGGTGTATGCCAATATCTTCGCATGTCATAGTATTTGACACAGAGATGCCCTTACCGACTTTTACGAGGTAATTTGCAGAATGCGGCCTATAGAATGTGCAGAGTGGAACGTAAGACGTGGAAAATGTAGAATGTGAAAGATGAAACGGCAAGATACGAACTGTAAAAAGTATTAAAAATTCATACGGCCATGTAAAATACATTTCTTACTGGGTTTCATAACACTAACNTTTTTTTTTTTTTTTTTTTTTTTTTTTTTTTTTTTTTTTAAGGAAAAAAATTGATTGTGTAAGTACAAAATAAAATGCTAACACAGCAACCTTCGCGTGATCGAGCAATATAAATAACGCTTATTTTCTTGTTAATGACGCAGTCTCAAGATTTTTTTTTTTACCGATCAACTGATCCTCGATTCTTTATACTTGTCCGAACGAAATTCCCACGGCAAGGAAGTAAAAAGATTGGAGAAAAAGTTAAAAGGAATCTTAAACTTATCGATTGTGTATGTACATCTGTAATATTTTTCTTTCCTACACTCTTATTCACGTTCGACTTTTTATTCGATCGGTTTCAAATTACAACTTTTTCTACCATGTTGTTTGAACAGGTTTGCAAATTTAATTTTGATCAATGAAGAATTTCAGCATTAATTTACGGTCGTTCGAATGAATCGTGGAATTCCTAAGTCCTCAAGAACTTGTCCTACTTCTATTTTATCTACATAAATCACAACGTATTTATAAATATATAAATTCATACTGAAAATACATCTAGCGAATACCGAATTAAAAAAAAAAATTATTTCTCACGCAAAGAAACATTATACAAAATGACATACGTGAGTAAAGTCGCATTAATAAAGTAGAAGTGTACGTCGTTGGTACATTTGAGAATTTTAGGAAAATTCGGATATTTATTCAAGATCCAACTATCCGTTTTCTAGAATGTCTGCTAGCAAGTTTCAATCGCGTGAAATAATTACGTGAAACTCGACTTTAGACGAGTTTAGTACTTTACGTAACTTTCACTATCGCATGCGAAGTAAACGTGAGACTGCAACGATATCCTTAAACACTTGGAGAGCCAGCGAATCTCCGTCACGTTTAAGAAATAACGCGGAAGAGAAGAAGTCGTGTGTCGAGAAAGCTGGTATTTTTTTTCATGAAATAATCGGAACACGGCCACTCGACGAGCATCGCGGCAAAGAGTTGGGATTCCGCTGTTGTAAATTTAGATCCACGCCTGGTTCCACGAACGTAGTCTTACTGACGACGACGACGACGACGACGACGACGACGACGAACGGAAACGAAAGAAAATGGAGAACAGCTTCCAGGTTGGCGAACATCCTCCTCTGTCGCGTACGCGATTAATCGCGCGAAGGATGGAATAATCTTCAGATAAGCCGATAGAGAATAAACAACGGGCGTGCGATTGAGACGACTAGAATAGAATTAGGTATACCCTATTACGTGACGAAATATCATGTCGTGATGATGATTGATCGGATGAAACTTTCCCGAACACATTCTCGACACAAATTATTCTCACTTTGTGAACTGCTACCAAGGTCTAGATAACAAAGAGTCGTGCCAGAGATCTCGAGGCAGCCACACATCTCATTGTGTTTAGATCTACTGAAAAGTATTTAAAAGAAACATTTGCAGAGCCAGCTTTTAGATAGAAGTGATTTCAATCATTTATTAGCGACTGAATCAAAAGACGAACGCCGTGTCATGAGAAGATCGTAAATAATGTACGCCTGTTGGGAAATAGAGCGAATAACGCGAGCAAAATGTCATGCGAGGAATGACAAACATTGTCTTGGAATGAGAGAGAGAGAACAGGAGGAAACCAAGAAGGCCAAAGGCTAAAGAAACGGCAAAGAAAAAGGGAAACTTATAAACTGTGCTCCGTTTCATTTTTTTTTTCACGCACCATTTTATATAACTCCGTGAATTTAAAGTGAACTAATCTTATGTCTCTGTTGGTTGAATTGAAAGTGCTAACTTTTTTTATTAATGTAGAAGCTAACGAAATAAAGATTTCCAAAAATTCATAGAGAGACAAGAAAAGAATAAGTTACTATTGCCAGGAAGTCTTCCTAATTTAATTAGATATACAATACAATCAATGACATAATAACATGATAAATTATTTTAATCTATTCCTCAGTTATTGTAGGAAAAATATTACAAAGAATAACTTCATAGTTCCCGTGATACGTATCTCTTTACAAAATGATTAAATTATCTTTTGCAACAATGAACTGTTTCCTAGAACTCTTCATTATCTCAACATTAAATGCACATTTGTTTTCCGTTAATTTGAAATGAAAATTAATAAACATTGAATATTTCATTTTCATAATTCTAATACGCAAAATAATGCACGGATTGCATTGGTGAATCTTGATCTGCGTTTCCTTATGTATTCTTGTACGAGCAAAAGGGAAAGAACTCAGCACAAAGTAGTGCAAGTAATGCATTAACTCACGCTACCTATTTTAAATTTACTTTTTACTCTCAGTAGTCGAGTTTATTTAATCTGCAACATGTGTTTAAAAAGTTCAAAAGCATTGTACTTCGTTTCGCATCGTGCATTCCATTTCATGCTCATTAAAATGTAAAATAAAAAATATCGAAAATACTTAAAGATTTAAAGAAACAAATATTTAAATTCTACTCAGTTCATCTGTAAATGTGCAATTTATATATAATATAGTAAATATAAATAACAATTATAAATATATGCACGAACGATGAAACTTAATATCAAAATATCTAAATCGTAACTGATTTGACAGGGAGTGATCTTCAAATTTGTAGAAAGAAATCAAGGAATTAAACAGAAAAAGGGAACCAGCAGAAGAAGAGCAATTCTTACAACCTCGAATTAAAAAGAAAAAAATCAGGCTACGAACGATTTCTTGATCTACTCACTGCAGGCTTTCTGCCAATAGCGCTTGCATCGCTGTAGGACGTAACTTTCATGTAAGGACTGGAAACGGACATCGGCACGGTAATCATTTTTCCGCCGTTTATCTCTCCACTTTTCTCCCATTCGACAGTCGAAGAAAATCGAACGTGAATTCGATCACCAACGTCTTTTTTTTTTCGTTTTTTTTTTCTCCTCAAATTGAAAAATTTGGCACTGGAAATTTGTTTCCGGATCGCGATTTTAGGGAGGACGACGCACGATCTTCGTTCCAGAGAACAATGATAAAACGATGCTATTTGGCAGAGTTTATTACGCTCTTTCACGTTAATTTGCCAGCTGTCAGATGAGCGTAAGTAATCACTGACTCTGATTTATCGTCGAAAGTTTCGTTCATTCACTTGTGACGGTTCCTCGAATAAATATTCTATGAACGACAGGAGCACGATTTCCCGGCTAGCACATCGTTAGAAGCGATTTTAGAAGCTTGGTGCTATACGTTGGCATTTAATAGGAAATGATTTATTTTCGACCGAACTTGTGCGTTTACTTTCAAGGCTGTTCACAATAGCAGAGTCGTTTTCTCCTCCGAGTTATGCATGTGTATATCACTGAATCCGATCTCGAAATTTCTACTTCTAATTNTTTTTGTTTTTTTTTTTTTTTTTTTTTTCTCGATACTTTCACCAGAAAACGCGGGAGATTTAAATCTTTGGCGATGTTCGATGTTCCAATGAAGGACCAATAATTGGAGTAACTACTTCTGTTTGTCCGACTTTGACCGATCGTTCAATATTGTTTCTTCAATTGTGCATTACACGAGTAATTTTCAACTGTCTTTAATGATTTTTCAATGTTCTATACGATTTCATTCGGTGTACTTTCAACGAGAGCTGGCGACCTGAACCGTCTCGTCTCAAGGCAAGCATTGCACTGATCTAATCGTGGATTAGCGTGCGAAACTTTTCTAGCTCGCTCGAAACGACGTTGTTTTCAAGCTGATGTAAGTAGTAACACCTTTACCGACGGACGAGCAAACATCGACTGACACGTAGCGCACCTCGTCGTCTGAGCAGACAAATGGACCTGGCTTGGTTGACACGCGCTTCTTCCAGGTAACGTTGGCGGAGGAGGATTATTTTCACGAGAAAATTATCATTATCTTCAAAAGAGTTGTCATAATTGATCCTGAGCCTTTCATTCGCCAAATATTTTCTGCCGATATTAATTTATTAATCTATTAAGCGACGTGTGTCGCCTCGCATCGTTTACTCCCCTGCAAATGTTGTCTCAATTTCTTATACGTCACTTGCCACCAACAGAGTGTTATACACACATGGTTTACTTTATTAATTGTAAGACCAAAGATAATCGTCATTAGCTTATCATACATCTTTCTTCTAATATGAAGCCTGCCGTTAATTAGAAACGTTAATTACATTAGTTGAAGAGTCATGTAGTATTTTGCAATTTTTTATATGCACTTTTGTTGATCCACAATTGCAGAATGCACTTATAAAATGACGATGATCGAAGGTCACTCATGTATTTCTGCTTTCTTTCGTGACAAGTAGTAGCCCGTAGTAGTTCTTAATAATTCATCACTTTCTCGCAGACANTAAAAAAAAAAAAAAAAAAAAAAAAAAGGAGTTAACAATTAATTGCTGGCTAAAAATCTGCATTGAATGCAAATTCATTTTCATATAATGCGATTGCACTTCTACTTGATTTTCACCTTGTTAAATTTATGCGTCTCTTCTCGCCGTGCTTAAATTGCGTGTCTGTGAAGATTTCTTTTTTAATTTTATTATAAAATAATAACGCCAGTGAAAATGTTTTGTACCGAGTCTCGTAAAAATAAGTATTTTAAAAATTCCATCATTTAGAATTAGGTGTTCGGTAGTAAGCAATTATGATGAATCGTTGTTCGCAAATTCGCAATTTCGTGCGAAAATTATGACAAAGCGCTCCGAAACGGATTTATTCATCTCTTCCAGCATGCGTGCCGATTTTTAATACGCGTGTATGTACTTGAATATTTACACCATTTTATAAGCTCGCTATTCGTAAACAACATGATTTGCAAGTCAAACGAGGTTCATTCGATCGACAAAGTTTCTCAGCGTCTCGTTTAATCGGCCATCTTGGCAACTTTGATACGCTTTTGTGAACCGCCTGAAATGAAACTTGCGTAATCATCGAGAAACAACGGAATAAAATTTCAACACGCACGCTGCTATGCTTTGTTTACACAAACCGCGAGATTTGAATGCTGTAAAATTTGTTTGTTCATTTGCCAGCAAATCATCGACGAAGGATACATGTTGTTTGAGAAAGTTCAAGATTTGTTTGTTTATTGTGCAAAGAAATAATATGAAACAAATCCTCTCCTAATAGCAGAAGATTAATCACTCCATTCTTAATGATGGATTTAACCCGCGAGTAAAATTTCAAGCGATCAATATATGTTTTGATTCTACTGATCGCATTTAAATCATAAAAAGACGACGTTAAAACAAGGGGAGATATTATCAACTGTGTAATTTTTCTCAAGTTTGCCATCTCTTATTACAAAATAATTTTTCTCGTATTTGAATATCAATAGACTATTTTCAAAAGATTGAACCTTTACAATAGAATTCCTCCGTACACGACGGTTATTAGTTCCCTTATATACGTATATTCTACCGAGGTCATTTGCAATTCAAATGGCCCTGTCCTCTCATGTTTTACATGCAAAGGCATGTGAGCATTTAACCGATTTCTAAACGTGTGTCCATAGTAAAGCCAGTAGCCTTATCTGTCGTAAGGGGAAAGAAAATAGATAACTGTTGGACTGTTTGTGTCCTGAATCGTATCATTTTTAATTCTAACTGTTATTTTCATTCTAAATCCACTATGACTTTCTAATTGACAAAGACGGGACTTCAAAGTAAGCGCATGAAAAACAATATAGAAGAAAATGTCAGTAATGTAAACGTCAGAAATATTGGAGAGAAAATTAGAACATGAAGCAAGGATGAAAGCGTCTGCTTACTGCTTTGAGGATCAAAGATAAAAATTGGCAAAAACATCAAACCTCATTGGTAAACAGTTATTTTAAAAGTGTTTGCTCCTCAATCTATTTCAGTAACATACATCTTATTGATGTAAGAGATAAGTGTTTAAGGCCCCAAGCACCCATTTTCGTGATTACAACTGAATAACACACGATGCATCGATATAAAAATCATGTCATACTCTGTTTGATTCCAGACGTGCAGAAGTTGCTAGACATTCATCTCCATTTTTCCAATTATTTATCTTCACTCACGAATGCAAAGTTACTAAATTGAAAAAATGAAATACCTGTATTATATAATTATTAAAATTACCTGTATATAATACCTGTATTATATAATTATTAAAATTACCTGTATATAATACCTGTATTATATAATTATTAAAATTCACAAGTAAAAATCGCGTACGCAATCTCTCCAATTGCATATTAAAATTTAAAAATTGGGCTCGCACATTCCATTCGTTGTCCCGGTTTCGTGCCGGTGTTAATGAAAAATAGCAGATTCGGTCATGTCGGAGGAACCGGTTTTGTGTCGTTGCGTCACCGGACGCCATCGTATTCATGTCGTTCGATGCAACAACGATTTTCATTCCAGACAATCGCAATGGTAATTATTGCACTCTACCAATGCACTTGCGCTCTCAAGGTCTCTCCTCTTCCGCCAACGTTTCATCATGGACACTTTTCACGGCCAAATGGGGACCTTATTAAACGTCAACAATTTAACGTGAGTCGTTCGAGAATTACCAATCGCTCTCCAATTAAATCAGCTGCTTTAGGTCGTGATTAGTTGAAACTCTGAGAAACGAATAGCAGCTGAGCGCAAGGAGGATTTGAAAAAAAGAAACAGGACTTGAAATTTATGCGCGTGAAAAAACGCCTAAAGAGTAGATGATATGTTGATCTTGTCACAGTTAAGTCATATCCTTCTCATTCTTACATGTTGGTAAGAATTTTAATGAATGATATTCTAGTCGATTAACTTTTAAATCAGTCTTTTCCTATGGGACATATTGATCTAATAAAAACGTGCCTTAGTTGCGACTTTTCGAAAATTTATTTTGTTCTTCTGAAGATTAATAAAGACCGTATGATTGTCTCATTTGTGAGTACTGAAACAAGTAGAATAAAATAAAAAGATTATTCAAGAGAACCGATTAGAAATAGTTAGAATGGAATTAAAGAGCAAGGTAAATTATGGCTGTGATAAATACGAGTATTTACGCAAGATTTACCAATATGGTATAGAACAGTTTAGCTACTAGTAGCCACAGTAACAGTATCCGGAGCTACTCTGCCATTGGAATGCAATAAGAATACCAACGTGTGCCAATGAACCATGAAAGGTCCTTTCATTTTGTTGTCCTATTGTGATTGCATAATCGCGATAATTGCATCCGTCAGGATCTTGTTTCAACAGGGAATGGCATAAAATCGTTAGTTTTTCAATTTTTCTTGTGGAATTTTTTGCTTGAAAGATGTAATAAACATTTTGAGTGTAATAGAATAATTTAGAAAATAATCACTTCTTTAATGTCTGACATAGAATATATATACTTGTATCTTTTAATTGCAAGATTTATATTGTATCCTTTAGTTGCAAATATTAACAATTGGACAATTCTGAATAAATTCTAATGAAGTTAGTTCAGTTCTGAATAGTGTCTATTTTTAAATAGAAAATACATACGTTTAACAAATTTTAAACTGATATTGAATCATTCCAATGATTAAGGAGTTCTGTGCGTCATCTTTCTTCTTCTTAGTTATTCAAAATAAAATGTTCTGATCAACTATATTGTTAACTTTTCCCAACCTTGATTCTTAATTCTTATTTCTTATTACAAATCTTTTTGAACTTTGATATCTTTTAACATATCACTTATTTCCGTTGCTTGAGAAGTGAAGGGCATCTCATTATTTTACGTGATGTTAAATCGATGAAGGGAGCGTAATCAGATCATCAATCATATCATTATTGCAGATGTTAGCTCCCTCATCTCGAGAAAGCATCAGTCATGTATCATTCGAGGAGGTATCTCGGTTTATAAGATTCTGGCGATAATAATCACGAGGAAAAAGTTCTTCGACTCTTTCACGTCCGTTTTAATTCATTTGAACTTCCGCCTTAAATTCTGTAAACGCAACTGAAATTTATTCAACATGATCAATGCGTACCACATTTTTCCTAAGAATTCATTAAATTGAAAGATTTTGAAGAAACTGAAACTCTGAATATGTTTTGGATTCCTAATCTGTTACAGATTTAGAAAGAACTCAACTGAATATCCTAGAAGGGAGAAGAAAAAAACATTAAAAATATAATTAGGATAAGAGAATATAATTAAATGATTTGTTTAAAGTGCAGTATCACGCAATGGAAATCGTTTGAGTATTCTAATTTTGTTCCCCGCAATTTGATCACCTTGAGATTTTATCTGAATTTTGCAATCATCCTATTACACGCCGCCATTTTAAACAAAGAGTAAGAAGTACCATGTGTTTCCTTGTTTCGTGTAACCGAGCCAGCCCTTCTACGCTAATTAACCCCCTTCCATCAACTTTGCATATGTATGCGTTACATTTTTTGCAACAAGGCGCGGCGAGGAATTTACATATGTACATTTCTTACAGTAGAAACTCGGTATCTTTCTTTCGGTACATCTTAAACTGTATTATAAACTCGTTTCACTTGAAATAGTTTTTCCGTCAAATAAGTTCGAATGTAAATTACTTCTTTTCAAGTATTTTATGTTGAGATAAGTTTTTCTTTTTTTTTTTTTTCTATCCATCAGAATACGACACGAAAATCAGAAAACCAACAAAAATGGCTTTATTACTCGCGTGGGGTTTTTAATTGTTACTACAACTTAGTTGGAGCGTGACAATAGTTCGGCAAGGAGAATCGATATCTTAGTTAACGAACAATGAATAGCCGATAACGGATCGAATGTCCAACAGTATTATTCTTTTTTTTTCAATTTGTTCCCATTGCTATGTACTGATTATCGTGATATTTCCTCGCGACGTACCACTCTGTTTCTACGTTATTAACCCTCTTCTTTTGCCACGTCCTTGTTTGAAGCCGACCAAGTACCGTCGAGTGTCGTCTTCTAATGGTGGTATACTCTTAACACGCGGACGAGTTGTACAGCGCGGAAAAAAAAAAAAAAACATGTTGCCGTGCAACGCTACTGGTATCCACCATGTTTATCACGCGTCAGGCATTCTTATCAGCCTTTTGTTAATTTTGGTTAATCTCGTGTACTTTCGGTTAATCTCGTTTCTGATAATAAAAGGGTGAAGTTTCTGGTTTCGAGTTGTATCATTTTGAAGGGGATAGCCAAGAACAATTAATTCTTACAATTTTGTATTCAAATTTTTAGAGAGATTCTTAGATATTAAAATTTGTAACTCTTTGGACCTTCAAGTCTTCGAATTTATGAGTTATCAAATCATTCAATTAACGAAATGCAAAGATGATTTCTTAGTAATATTTTAAATTTTATAAAAGAAAGATTTTATCACTTTAGATTTTGTGATCTTTAATTTTATAGGATATTTCGAAATACATAGATAGATAGTACCATTGTTTTGTACAGTAAATCTTAGACAATAGTCATCATGATGCAATAAAAAAGATTAGAGTGAATTTATCTTCATCTACGTCGCACACGGTGCTATATTCATTTCAATTTAAGAGTTTTAAACGATGGGTGATTTTACTGAAATATCTCAAAGAATTCGAATTCTAAATGTAACAGTATTCTGTACAGTATATACTCCTCTTCTTATTAACAGAGGTACTATATATGCACCGCACAGAGTGTGGCAAGGGCCATAAGTCAACTATACAATTAATCACGTGGTCGTATGTTTCCAAGAAATGTCCTTCGAGTTATGGAACAAATGTCAGCCATCGTTACAAATTAAAATAAGGAATCTTACTGAGATACTTTTGTTTACTGAATTCTACTCGTGTCAGTAATCAAATCATGGTTAATATCCGGAAGACTTGTCATCTTTCATAAATTGTCACTACCAATCGTCATTTTACCAGCATCAATAAAAAATTCGAATTTTAATATTTTTCAATTACCGTTTCAACTATCTTCAAAAATAAATTTTTTAATTCAATTAATTTCTTATATATATATATACTATATATATATTTGCTATACATACTATATATATAATTCAAATATATTTTTTTTTATTTTTTTTTAAATTTTTTATATATATAATATATATATATATATATATATATATATATATATACACACTTGCAGTCTATATATAATAAATCTTGAACTTTGGTAACAAAAGTAAAGCTGTTAACGTGACTTGTTTAATCCAATTTTCATCACCGGACAGGAAAGTTGAGAAGAATGAAATCGAAACTTCGCACTTCAAAATTTTCTACCGAAGTTCATTCCTTATATATATAGGTTGCTTATTTTCTCCATTTAAACGTAATTCATATCCGACGTCAAAGTCCAATCAAGAGCGACAAAATACGAAGGAGCAGCTCCTTTCTCATCTCTCTCGTGCCTTTTCTCGTAAATGCTAAACATATAAATCGATTGGCCGCGTTTCAACCGCGGAGAATAAATATTGTTCGGTGGTTTATATTGCACGTCGTTTAAGCCTTTCGACTACGAAACGCATCCTCATCGAAAATAGAATCACGTATATGTACAGAGGCGTGAGTGCACCGTGCGCGTTACGTAAGCGATGCACGTGTACAACGAATGTCGATACGAAACGATCAAAATCTTAGCGTACACTTGTTTTGGCAAGATACAATAATTTCTTGGATCACTGAAAAATACGAGCTTGTCAGCGCGAATTCAATGTTCTGTTANATTTTTATTTTTTTTTTTTTTTTTTAGAAAACAATTTCCGTTTTTAATTTTTTGATCAGACTTTCAAATTTTATGCTCCCTGGCATTCTTTAAACATTATGTTTATGTATCAACTTCATCACTGAAAATAGTAAATAATTATTAAAACTTGACAACATTGATTATATATAAGAAGAAAGAATAAAAAGAAATTGTCAATTTTCATATTCTACACATATGGCATACCACCTCTGTCCATTATTTATGTCATCTTCCTGCCATGAATAAATTTATGGAAATAAGTCATTCGTTTCTTGAGAATTGAATATTAATTATCTACGTGTGTAATGGAATTGAAAAATTAATAAAAAGTGGTATTGACCAATTTAGTTTCTGAGAGGCTCGACAACCTCTATATGACAAAATTTGAAATTCATCTTCTGAAATTTTATTATGAAATTTCAGAAGATTGCTTCTAGAACGAAAAGCGATTTATCCTTCCACGAGAGTATATATATATATATATATTTTTTTACATTTTACGTGTTCAGAGAGTACTCTTTAAAATATATTCCCTCGACGTCGCAACCAATTTCGCCATATTTTCACCCGGTTGCCCGGAATTAATAGCGGCGGTACTTGCACACGGCTTTTATTAAATAATTTTTTTTACGAGATACAGAGGCTCGTCGAATGATGCAATTTATCGTCGTGCTCTGTATATTACTAGCCAACGCGTAACGTATAGCGATTAAAATATGTCACGCGAGATTACATGCTCCTGCGTGCTCATCTATGTGCTTCCCTGTTCTCGTACGCATTACACTAGAAGATATCTTCATCTTGTCATGTTTATCTTAGCTCCTTTCTCATTTTCATAACATTCTCCATCCGTTGCACTGATAATTGGTTGTCAAGAAGTATAAAAAGAAAAAGGGAGGCGCCGACAAATGGACACATTATAAAAATGAATAATGATTCATTAATGAATAATGATATGATCATAAAAATGATCTGTGTATAATTGCGATAATTTGAAGATAGTTCCCTTTTATCAGTATATTCGTGATATAACTTTTATTTTTTTTTACGTCAGTCGACGTTAATATCGGCTGGAATATATTAACAGCATTTATAAGTTTATAAACAAACTCGATCACATACATTACCGTTATCACGATCTTGTGTTATCACGATCGCAAAAACGTGTAGAAGTAAATGCCTCTGAGCAGTTTCAATGTCGCGTAACTATGATATTATAACAGCTCTGTGCAATGCGCATTATAAAGTCTCGATAACTTTGCACAACGAGCGATCAACATGGCGTTCCAATTTCGTCACGGAATTGAGTTTTAGAACTCGTATCGATACGTATCGATCTGTGTCGAGCAATTGGACAGCGTCCATCGATCTTTCAATTTACTTAGCAGACGTCGGTTCTCAACCTGTATCCCCAGGGCGAAAAAAAAAAGAAAAAAAATCGGGAATCAATAATTGATAACAAAATGAAATTACATCTTTGAATCTACTTCAGATCTTGATACATATTTTCTCTAGGCATACAAAATGTGACGAACGATTTTTTTTTATTTATACTTACAGTATACCTTTATTGCGATATTTAATTAGAAGGAATAGGAATATCCTGTATATCGAATTCTTATTTACAATTATTGTCGTAGCATTTGTGCATACTTTGAGTCTAATATTATTAGTGAAAAAAAGACACAACTTGTTATCCTTCCAATAAATTTCATTTACGTAACGCCAGCAAACGTCAGTAAATTTTGCAGCCTGATTATTCCATTTAACGTGAAAGTGTCAAATTATAGACAATTACAAAATGGTCCTGTAATTTGTCAATCGATATCGAAATGAACAATTTGATAGTTATACGTTCTATCTGCTGCTGGAACAAGTTTCCTTGGCTTTTAAATTTCGAAACGACCGTTACTACACGTACACACGACGAACGGACGTAAACTGTTTCTAAGATGGCGGGCTCTCGCGAACGTCAGTCAAATTAATCCCCTATTAATTCAATGTAGATTCCATGGAACGCAGTACCGACGCTTAAACATAAATCCACAAAGCTTAACAAGAAATTCATGGTCAACCAGGAGTGTCCCACTTTCCGGCAATGTTCAGTGCACATGTCGACGTCTTATCTGGCAAATGTGTGGGCGTGCAAGCATAGCACCGAACATTCCTCGTACATGCAACAACGCGTAGCGCGTTGCACTTCGCTGGACAAAAATGCAAAATCATTGCGCACAATGCCGTGTGAGGATCCTAAAAGATGCTGATAAAACGAGATGAAAACAATATAGGCCTACTCAGCTGCTTGCTCGGAGAGAACGGTGAGAATATGGTAATTTCAAATCAACAATATTGCGATAACCATTATCAACACTATAATGATGTATTAATTACCCTAGATAAGATATACGAAATAGGAAATAGGAACTTTTTTCAATTGACGTAAAGAAGCAATTACCAGATAGGTTATCTTATTTTCGTTCTTTTTCTTCTGCAATTTTACGGTGAAAACAGAACTTTACATACCACATACGTAATAAATATATACATATGTTGGTAAGTATGCTATAATATGTATTATAATTATATAATTGTACATTATATAATATAGTAATATATGATATAAATAAAACATACTTTTAATATAGAATAGAATAGAAAAATGTGAATTATTTTGTAGTCGCCATCTTTCGGTATTTTTAGATATTACGAGAGACTGACTGTGTCCCTGACTGTCAATACATTTGGATAACACAACGCTGGTACATTTAGCAACATGAGCAAACACTTTCTACTAATTGCCTTGCAATGTTTCACTTCGAAAATTGTATGAACACATCGATCCCTTATCTGTCGAAGGTATAGGCGTACGAACTTGATACGAGAAATTCCCAGTATCGTATATATAACATATTATTTGAATAAATGACGGTAATATAGGTGAATTACGTGCTTTTACCGGTCGGTATCTACTTTATTACAGTGTTTATCAATGTTGATATAACAAGCAGAGTTTCTTTATAATTAGAATGAAAAAAAGACAGTGTTCAACATTTCTAAAAATTATTTCCTTCTTAAAGAAGATTTACTTTCAGTGTGCACTACCAAAAAGAAATTAGGATGATTCAAGATGATTCATCTCGGATGGTTAGCAACGTGAAGCAGCTGCGATCCTCGCCAAATTCTCTAAATAGGACAATTTTCAACGCGATCGTAAATTTACAGAGTGTCAATGTTTTAATTATTGTCGCTTATGTTGGCAACCAAAAGTTTCCATTTTACTTCCATTTTAAATTGTTCGTGTTGAACTTACTTATAGCTGGCGTGACACGATGTTTCTACAGGATCGAACACACGATATTCCTAAACGAAGTTTCACGCGGATCCTGGAACCACTTAATGGAAACGATGCAAATACACAATCACCAGATCACGGTCCGGTAACTTCGCGAAGTCCGCGAACGGCTCCGATGCCATTCGTGCAACGGGAGCTAATGGTTGCGAGATGATACCCGTAACGATCGTTAAGGACAAACTTAATAATAGTAGCCGGATATTTACTATAGATCGTGAGTCGTCTAATTGGCCGGTCAGAGACGAATTCATGACTGGCGGCCACTTTGTGAATATGTCGCGAGCACCGTGCCAAAATCGTCGCACGAAACATAGATTCGCTACCTATGAAAGGTGCGCTATACATTGTAGAGAGCCGTAACATACACAATGTAAGTGTCTTTGTATACGTACAACTTTGTACAATAGTGCCTTACTAATTGGCCGTGAATCAAAATCTGATCAATTAATGAAAAGCGTATCTATCTACTTCTAGAGAATTCCTAGTATCTTCTTTCCACATTAACAATGAATTAAATATGGATACTTGGTACTTTTGTTCATTTTACATAGTGATTTTCATGACATTATCTGAGCAGTTTCTGTGGACATATTATACAATGTAGTAATTACAAAAATATATATTTGTATTACATATTAATGTGTTATTCAAAATTTTTGAAATTTCATGAGCACTATCAGAGATATTTCACATATTTGTATGACTTTCACAAAGTCAGCCTTTTTTAAGAAGTGGTGAGGATAGAGATAGTCAGTTAGCAAAGCAAAATCCTGACCAGTTAACGTGGCACTATTGTACACGACTGCGTGGGTGCAACCTGTGCATGCACGAAAGAGTTACCGCTCGCGTGGAACTGTTCTTATCGTGCTTCTTAATCGACAATTAAGATTATGCAATCTTTGAGATAATTTATTGTTTTAAATTTATCTAATTGAAGTACTAATGAGTATTGAAGTACATGAGTAACACCGAAATTACGTGATTAATATTTTATTTGCTTATTTAAACATAGAAGCATAAACGAATGATTTAATTAATCTAAATGATTTAAACCTCAATTTTTTACTTTCAAATTCTATGTGTTTTAAGTTCTAAGTATTTCGAAATACATATAAAATTTTTTTCCTTTTTTTGTTATAAATCATGAATTTTGTTTTCTTATTTTAGATAACAGTAAAAATTTTAGTTCAATAGTATTTTAGTTCATAGTATTGACAGTATTCCAAATTAATATTATAATTATATAATTATATAATTAATATTAATAATATTATAATTAATATTAATATTATACATGGAAATAGATACTTAATTGGTGACTAGAATCTGTAGATTATCAATTTAACTATGTCAAAGAATAAATAAATATGTATGAGGATTATTGACTGTTTATAACATTTGCTACAGTCTATATTTTACAATTCTTACAGGCCTTTGGTGATATTTCGAATAGTGACGTAATTGGCGTGTTATGACACTAGAGGTCGTCGAACTCGGTGCATCACTTTCCACCTGCACGTTGCTCAACCAAACATTAGAAAATCGGGCTTATGCGAATTATTTCCCGATAATCCGTATTACTACCGTATTTAAAACGTTAACCAGGCAAAATCCTAAGAAAGAAGTCTATTATCTCATTTTTATTGATATTAGAATTAAACAAATTAAACAAGTAACGCACAGAAACGAAAATATTTTCTCTGTCGATAAAAGAATTTAAGCAATTTATCTTTTGAAACCAAATGAAACGAATTTCGACACTTTCGATAGACAAACTCGTAAAAGTATTGAAAGGAAGATAAAAAAAAATATAGACTATAATGTTTTGAATTTAGAAGAAGTCTATTATCTCATTTTTATTGATATTAGAATTAAACAAATTAGAATTAAACAAATAACACACAGAAACGAAACAAATAACACACAGAAACAAATTAGAATTAAACAAATAACACACAGAAACGAAAATATTTTCTCTGTCGATAAAAGAATTTAAGCAATTTATTTTTTGAAATGACCAAATGAAACGAATTTCGACACTTTCGATAGACAATCTCGTAAAAGTATTGAAAGGAAGATAAAAAAAAATATAGACTATAATGTTTTGAATTTCTGCGACTTGTAGATATCGTTCAGAGGTTTTAAATTCTGTAAGTGATAAAACGTAGCGAAACAAAACAACTTTTCGAGTAGGGAATTGTGATAACTTCAGGAAATATAATCGAGCCCCACGAACGTTAAAAAATATCATGTTAAGTAACTCTAATTGCAGTCGTAATTTATTGCTCAAGCAAACTCAAGGAAGTTATTATTGCGTCCAGAATGAATTTTTTTCTTGGGCGTCGAAATTTTATCGTCGAAATATCTTAACGACATAACCTTTGAAACCTTCCACCTATTGCAATAATTTGCAAATTATTTGATACCAAACAATTTTTATATACTGTAATGAGAAAATAATTGCATACAGCAATTCACTGTTGCACTAAAATTGTTTATTTATATAACAATGTAAATTTAACTTTAGTATCGACATAATTGGACTGCGCATTTTTTTGTAAATCAAAAGTTTTGTAAGATAATATTTTTTGCAATTATATGGAATATAATTGTTAATTTGTTAAATAATTATATCTTATTTAACAAATATATTGCATACACTAATATGACACGTACAAGGTCAACAGTCCTTCAATTCATCAGTAATCATGGATTTAATACCGGAAAGGAAATGAATTTTTGAATATATATCGTAGGACCTAAATTCCAATGGATGTTACTTGACATTTACTTACCGCCCTGTGATTTGGCGCCAGGATAATTCTGCTTTCTCTCTAAATGCCGTTTGTCCTGAATTGACACAAATGTTCTCGCATCTAACGTTCACCGACCCAATCCTTGCACGGCATCTTCGCGTCGGTCGCGCGAACGTTAAAGCGTCGGATAAACACGCGATAATTCGTTCCTGCCGAATTGCGCGTTCGCGATCGACTTTTATTTGAAGAAACACACATTACAACGCGGATAAAACTCGAACAACGACGTTCACTGATCGACACCGGTATCATGAATGCAACTCGCTTTTGTTTACTCTCTCCGAGCGCCGTCAGCAGGTGGCGCGCGAAAGAGCGGGGATACTACAGATAATCGGTGTTCGAATTTGAATATCGAAATATTCAATTAAACCAGAATTTAAATTAAAACTTGAATCTAAATTTTTTTACAATATTGAAAAAAAGAAATAATTTTAAGATTTCCAATAATTCCAATGACTATGAAAATTCAAATTACGTCAGAAACGTAATTCGATATATAAATCGATATATTCGATACATTTTGCTCAAGTGTTGTAATGAAAGAAAAAATATCACACTCATTGTTTTTTGCTCATTGTTTTATTTATGCGAAGAAAATAGCATCTACTTGCAGGGTATAAGCATTTTTGACATGTACGGACCGTCGAGTTCGTATCCCATTTTTCGGTAATAGTTCCTAGTCCCGACACCTGGATCATATGTGTAATAATATTTATGTAGATGATACTATAGAATCATATGTGTAATGATACTTATAATGCTTATTGTTACAATTGTAAGATCTGTACCTGATATAACAGCAATTTTGTGAGATCCATGCTCTTCCCTTGCTATTCGTTCAGCTTCTTCCATTAGTAACATTCCGAATCCTTGATGTTGAAATTTTGTAGGATCACGCGCGTTTACTGGAACGACACTACCATATACATGAAGTTCTCTTACTATTGAACATTTGTCTTTAAGTTCTGGTCTGTAAAGTATATCTGATTAATATGATAGAGTTTCAATGTTTCAAATATATTCCTTAATAATTTCGACGATTTGATTTTACCTAAATGTATCGTTTGAACATTTTCTTAGCCTCAACAAACCAACTAAAATATCTTGTGTGGGATCTTCGTAAGACAAAAATGTTTCCCACCCACCGTTGGCAACGTAATCACGACGTATAAGTTCTACTTCATAAGGTTTTACTTTATGATGTATTTCTTGAATGCCAACTTCTCGAGTTCTAACATCGCGACAATCCATTCCTAAATCTTTCATTCTTGCCAGTGCCAATTCGCGTAAATTTCCATGCTCTACGCCCGAGCTGCATATTTGAAAATTAAATTTAAATTAAATAGAGATATAACATCATAAAATGAGAATGTGATATAAATAAGATTACCTGACTAAAGGCATAGGTATATCTCTTTGTACACGATATACACGAGTCCAAGGCGGTATTAGAGCCAAAATTCGAGCTATAAGATCTATTAAAACGCTCGGTGGATAGCTTTTGTATCTTCCAGTTTTCCATAATTCATATAAGCCTGTACCACGAATAACTAACGTTGGATAAATCTTCAGACCATCTACTCTGAAATCAGGGTTTTCAAAGAATTCCTAAAAATATGTATAATTTCTTTGAAGAATTATAAAAATGAATAAAAAATATATTAGGAATAGAGTTACAACTCACAATGAATTGATTAACATCCCTTTCAATATCGACATTTGGTAAATCTGGCATCATATGCGCTATCACTTTAAAACCGGCATCTTTCGATAGTTGAAAACTCTCGCATATTGCACGAACTGTGTGTCCTCTGTTCGTATCTCGTGCTATGTCTTCATATACAGATTGAACTCCAATCTCTAAACGAGTACACCTGTTATATTTGTTTGAAACAAAAAAGATGAGTTTAAAGAAGATAAAAAAAATACTCATCCTTATAAATTATTATAATATATATACCCGTAACGTAACATATCGGAAAGATGTTTTTTAAGGCAATAATCGGGACGTGTTTCTATAGTGATACCAATACATTTTGTGCGACTCCGTTCAGAAAATTTGACTGCTTCATCAACATCACTGCTTACATGACCAGACAGAGCATCGTGTAAGTTTCGAATAAAGTAATCTCTATAATCCTCTGGCAGAGACATGAAAGTACCTCCCATAACAATAAATTCAATTTTATCTACACTATGTCCTAATTGTT
The DNA here is from genome assembly GCA_002806875.1 of Lepidotrigona ventralis hoosana. NCBI lineage: Eukaryota > Metazoa > Arthropoda > Insecta > Hymenoptera > Apidae > Lepidotrigona > Lepidotrigona ventralis. Next base: position 64,495 of record NIPQ01089755.1, read on the forward strand.
TCAACTGCAATATTTTATGATTATCATTTAATATATTTTACGTGAAGTAATTAATAAATTCTTAACTTTACCTGTTCTACACGGTGTCTAGTTTGTAGAAATGGATTATACCTGGCTCTAATGGCTCTCATTGATGTAGGTTCATAACCAGTATAAGACTGCGTAGAGTATTCAAAATCAGAGTCAGGTCCACCAGGGCAATATATACAAATATTTCCTGTCATATTAATATGAGGACATCTATGAGGTTTACACATTACAGCCACAACAGCAATCTACAAAGATCAAATTGAATATAGTAAAATTATGATTTACAGACAATTTGCAATTATAATTGTACTCTCATAATAAAATAAAATATTAACCCCACTGGCTGTTCTAATAGGTTTTGCTTTTAATTTTGGTATTAATATATTTCTTGCATCAATAGGAACAGCTGCTATAATATCAACCAATCTTGGTGAAGTTTCCAAGCCATATTTAGAAGCAATTCGTGTTTTTAGTTTATTTAAATCAATATCTCTGTTTTCATCGTGTGCTTTCAATAGTTCTTGTATAATCTCTCCAATAGTCATAACCATACGTTCTTCCTTACTTTGTTCAAATTCTAAAATTAAATACAGCATACTTAATCAAATAGCAAAACTATCTTTTCTATAAATGGTACTGTAAAATAAATTATCACGCATAAAATTTTTTTCACAATAATTTACCTTTTCTCTTTTTCACCATTATGATATTTTTAAATAAAACGTATTACAAATAATGCAATTGCTACTATTTTTTGCAAGGTATAAATATTTATTGTTGAACAAGATTCAATTTTAAGGTTATGTTTGATAAAAGAGGTATGTTTCAGTCATTAACCAAGCATAAGTATGAACTTCGAAAAAAATTAGATTCTTTTGCGCCATCTGTGATTTATTATAGTAAAATAAGAATTTTAATTTAAAGCAATAAAAATAATACCATTACAAACAGGGACAGTTACATAGAACAGTGTTTTGAAATAGCATTTATAATAAAGAAATTTTAACATTCATAGAAACTGAAATTAAATCACTTAAGACATGTTTATTTAAGTTAGATTAAAATATATAACTACAGATAGTTTGTTAAATTAATTATTTTATTTAATAAACAAGAAAGATTGGGTAAGGGAATTTATTATATTTGGTTTCATGTTAATACGAAATACGCTGATGATGATTTAAGTATAACATTATAAGAATAGTAAAATATATTGCGATATTTAATCGATATGATTTCTTGCAATCGATTTATAATATTACGATGTAACTTAGAAATATATTTTACGCGAAAAGGCAGAAGCATAGAAAGAAGGAGAATTATTCAGAAAGTTTCAAATAAAGATTATAATAATTAATAATTTTCAGACATTTTTTTGCAATACTAAATATAATTATGATTTAAAACAGTGAGCATTATAAAATAGTTATTACATATGTGTGTGTGTGTGTGTGTGTGTGTGTGTGTGTGTAATTAATCCAATTATTAAAGGATGTTAGAAATTAATACAGATAATATATAAAAGATTTTTACAAATATTCAACTAAATTAAATTAACATGCATAGACATACATAGATATTTATAAATTATGAATATATAAATATAGTTGAAAGAATTCTAGTAAGATACTTTGTTTTTCGACAAATCTTATTTGTGTATTCAAGCCCCCACCCCACCAAATTAATTCGCTGCGCAAACTTGTTGCGCAGGAGGTTAGTTCGTCATTGAAAATCGGAGTGTTGAGATCAGTGATATGCGTGACATTTATTAATTGTGTATTTTCTTTCATCACTATTTTTTCTTCTATTCATACTCACACTGCAGATAATTTTTCTTAATTAAGGTACGTTTTTATACAACGATTTATTGAATATTATTATAATTTGTAAGTAAAATGTTTTTTTGTCCTTGATCGCTTCCTTCGTTGTTACACTTACTATTGACTCGTATTATGATCTTTCAAATCGATATTTAACCTTTACTGTTGTTTCATTCTTATGTAATTTGATTATTTCATACGTTTATTAGAAAATTTCCCTGTTCTTTTGTACAGATTATCATTTAATTAAGAAGGAAACTTTGAAGCATAAGACGGACGGTGCAAAATTCAAAAGGACGCCGACAGTTTTTTGTGATGGTATGATAATATTTGATTTATTCTAATAAAAGCAGATGCATTTACATATTGTTTTCTCCTTTTGTTGGATAATTAGTAACTTTTTCAATAATTTATAATTTTGAGAATGCATGCTATCGTGTATAAATTTGAATGCATTCTGCGCATCGCGTCGTTTACGTACTGCGCAGCTTTATTTAAATGAAAAAAAGCGCGCCATATTTGAAGTATATTTAAAAGTCTAATGAACATTTCAAGATAAAATTTTTACATATTTATTGTATTTGTATGAATATTCATAGATATTTGATAATAGAATTCGATATTAAGTAATACTTTAAAAAGTGTAATATTATTTTAAACATATTAACTATATAATTTATGTTCTTAATATATCAATAAAATTTCAAATTTGAACAGAATTTTATTTTTCATTATTTTAAATTTTTTAAATAATCAATAATATATTTTTTAAGAATAAATTATATTTTATATCGTTTGTTAAAGATTTTTTCTTTTGTTTTTCCTGTTCTCTGGGAAGGATGTATTAGAGCTTCAAAAATGAACAAGTAAGGATCTTTTCTTATTGTATTTTAATTTATTTTATGTTCTATATTTTGCTTTAATTGTTATTAATTAAAAACTAAACTTTGATTTTATATTTTTATACTAAATTTTCAATTCTTACAATATTAATGTTACTACAGTAGTTTTTAGAATAAATTATAATAATTTATATTTTGTTAAAGATTTTTTCATCCCTTCTTGTTTTTTCTGATTCTTGGAAAAAATCTAGGAAAAATCTATTCTTAATTCTTGGAAAAAATCTAATCTAATTTTATATTTTGTATTTAATTTCATTACGTTAATTATTAATTAAAAAATAAAATCTGATTGAAAATTTGAAGTTTTTCATTCTTGAGTTGAATATTACTATTAAAATTTTATACTTAATAAAGAAAAGTCTTTCATTATTTCAAATTGTTTAAATAATTTTGAACAACAAATTTTAACAATCTATGTTTTATTTCAGATTTCTTATAGTCTTTACCTCTTTCTTGTGATTCAAATATCCTCTATTCGATGATGGGCTTCATGATGACTTCTCTGGATTACATTTACATTGATGATAATATTCTTCTCATTTCGTGAGTCGCATACATTTTTGTTCCTCTGGTCACTCAATCATCGTAGGATGAAAGGTCCGAAACGACACGAGTGACTAGTTGTATTCTGTAGTAATTTTAACGAGCATAGTGACCGCGGATATTTATTATATCCGTGGGTAGTGATATTATCATTTCTGTGTTTTATTTATTAGTTCAGGATAGGTCTTCTTGCATATCGTGATTTTAAATAATAATAATATGAGTATAATATTAATAAAATATTACAATATAAAGATTCAAATAGAATTCAGTACTTAAGAGATAAAATTTGTTTAATTTTTATTCATCAAAACTTTTTACATGCAAGAAGACACTTCGCGACAGACAGATTTCAGAATCAAAGCAATGATGTTGAATTTTACTTTTGTGCTTTGATAAAGAATTCATCTGAGGATATTTTCATCAATATTTCATTTACAATCAGTATTATTCGTTGAATATTATTTGAACTTTTTTTACTCAAATATAGTATTTCAGTAATTTATTAAATTGTTAAAGTAAACTATAAAGTAGAATAATTGAAAATTAAATATTAGCTCGTTAGACAAAATAGATATGTTAATCATCTCTTTTAGCTCAGGATTTTCAGGTTTACTCCTTTCCATATTCATTGACAGATCTTATTCACATGCTAAAGTGCATCGCACCTGAAGAAAGGAAGAGGCTCGGCAAATTGCCATAGAAGAGAGCTGCAAATGTCTTCTTATCCTCTGGATAGAAAATCTATCCAGAGCATGGGAAGTCATCTTTGGTAGTACTTTGTCACTATGCTCATTTTTAGTACTTGCATTATGTAGTAGTAGTATTTCTTTTTTTCTTGATCGACATATTTGGTTCACCATCATCTTAAGCAAATCGCGGTTTCTTTATTAATGTTTCGAAAAATTAATTACGAGTGGTAATGGAATTGTGAGGTAATCAAGATTTTGTGTTGTAAATTAGAGTTATGAATAGATGTTGATTTCGATTTACATTAATCTGTTTATTTTAGTGTTTATTCTTAGCATTTTTTAATTATAAATTCTTAAAGAAAACTACTAGATTTTATTTAATTATTAAAATAGAACTGCTGTGTTCAATTTTATTTAAAATTGAATTGGAAAATTTTAATCTTAGAAAGAAAATAAGAAAGCGTGTTGGTATTATAACATCATTTTATTAGATTTAAATTGAAATTGATTATAAATTATGGTGATGAGTTTGAATACTAGGACTAGGACAAATGGTTCTCGCTGCTCTGCTTTGTATACTCAATTTCATATTGCGTACAGTTGGTGAAGGATAAACATGATCGTCTGCAAACCCCTTTCCCTTTCTTTTCTTCTTACATACACACATGTACAATCACGCGTGTTATTTCATCCTTATCTCTCGTAATTCCTTTCGCATTTTCTAAATGCACAACCGCCTCTTCCATCTCTTTCACTTTCATTTTCCTGTTTCGTTATTGTTATAATATAATGGTAATATAGCCTGCTCAACTATGACAAATGCACCAAATTCCAGCACCCAGTGTGCATAAGGAATGCAGTGCGAAAGATATCTTTTCCACTCAGCACAATTTCTCTCTACTTGTAACCCATACAAAATTCGAGAAACGTAACATGTAACACCCTTATGCGTAGTAGCTCTTACGTAAAGAATCATTATTGTTTCATAATTATATAATATCGTAAGAAATTAAACGAAATGAGACAAGATCGATACGTTGTATTCGATTCATCACACTGAACCGGTATTTCCGTTCGCCAACGATTGTCCCCACGCGTGGAGAACGTCAAGTGAACAAAACAAAATCTCCGATCACCGCACTTCTTATGCTCTAGAATCGCTCGATCTTGATACATCGTACGAATCGGTGATGCTACACACAAAAAAAAAAAAAAACAAATGAACCAGTCCCGCGGACAGTGCTACGCTGGTATCTCCCAATCGCCAATGTCATTCGCCAATGGAGAAAAAAAAGAAAAAGAAAAAGGAAAAGAAAAGATCGAAAGGGAATATCGGCGGTTTCATCGTTTTTCTAATTATAAGTTGCCAGCAACTCTTTAATACCAGCTTTAGAGAACTCCGTCCACGGTACAACGTCCGTAATAGTCCTTCTAAGAAGTGGCTCGTTTCGAACAACTTCGGCAGCTCGACCGGAAGTTTCTTGCAAACGCTCGAACCCGTCAGCGAGACTTACCTCCGAGAGACGTAAGTCTCTTAACTGACTGCAAACACAAGGTTGTTCCGGTGATAGAATGTTCGCGAGACACGGTCAATAAGCAACGCGACGTTTCACTTTATACGTAGTTCGTCTGTCTCGCGATGCGGCCAGTAAAACGATACAATAAAACATTTCACATTGGGTGTTTAATTGCACTTTATTACAGCATGTTAATCGCTTCGTTAGATAAATTGATTGGGCGACAGCGACTCTTTAAACCATTTGAACAGGTGAATAATTTACGAGAGAGAGAATGAAAGAAAGGAGTTATCGCTAGGGGAAAAAATCGCAGAGTGTTTTCGCACTTTTTAATTCGGGATGAAATTAAATGCATCGCGAAGCAGAGGAATGACAATAAAATATAATATCGTCGAACGCGCGTCGCTTCGCTTAGATGAAAATTCAAACGAAGTACGCATCTTTCTGTCTCGCCGTTGTTTATCGACCCTGTGCCGACGTGTGGCAGTGATTACAGCGATGGATCGAAAATCGATTGTTCACGACTACACGAGCTCAAGCTTCAGCGCGCCTCTCGGGGAACTTTTGTCTCGCCGCGAGAGAAATTCCAACTAGTAATTGAGACTAATGAATCGTTCTCCTCGACTCGACGTTGACCGATTAAACGCGAGTTCCACCCTCGAATACCTTCGAGGATCCAAACACCGCTTCAACAATCGCACGCTCCGCCAGAAAACATCGTTTTTCCGATTGTTCGTTCCAATTCCAGCGCGACTCGCGACGCGCTATTTCGACGTGAAACATTGAGGGAACAGGGCGTCTCGATCAGTCTCGAATCGATACCAGACGGATACCACGAAAACGAAACGTGTGGGTCGTCGTTCTGGAACTGGAACGTGGTTTCGCGTATGCTTACACGTATGCTATCTAGCTAATCCAAAAGCGAATTTATCGAAAACATTGCGCCGCTCGGTTCACGCGTTCTTCTACGCATTCTATTTTTTTTTTTTTTTCCCTCTCGGTGTTTCCTCCCATGGGTGGCCAGGAATCGCGAATCGAAATGTCAGGTGTTCCCACGCGTTCCCCTTGCCCGCGTGGCTGACAATGCCATGAAAATGGAATGGACACGCGACGTGAACAAAGAGCACAAAAAAGAAACGAAGACGATGAATATGTCGTGTTTCGATCGAATATTATATCGCACGATCACGGATTGCATGTGTATATAATACGGTAGTTCTGAGGGTGTGTCGTTGCAAAAGTCGCCATTGCATTTCCTGTTAAAATCGTGTATTTTCGGTTGACGTTGGCTACGTCCACATTCACGACGAACAACGCCGATCGATAGTTCGATCAATTAACTGTGATAGCGATACGATCACGCGTTTTCAATGCTGTTTCGCGTTGATTCGGTCGGTCGTTTAATCGTTTATTCGTTCCTTGCTCGAATCAATCGAAAAGCGTTATAAATAACATCCGATGTAAAGTGGAACTGCCATCGGATGCATTCGTTTCTGTCGCAATAGCAACCTTTGCAGTTCCACAATTCTTTTTTTCTTTTTCTCTTTTCTTTTCTTTAGAAGGTAATACCGCGGCCGCAAATCAGTGTATTTTTATATGTATATACACATATATGTATCGCATCGCTATTCAACAATTTGCACAGCACAGCCAGCGACGCCATCTATTTACATATCCATATTTTTTCTTTTCTTTTTTGATCCGGCACCACATTGTCGATATTTAATTTTCTTATTCTTTTTTTTGTCTTTTCTTTTCACATTTCTTAACATCAATTCGAGGAAGAACTACGTTATAATAAATCTTTTTCTTCTTTTCTCTTTACTCTCTCGATCAACAGCTCTCTTGACAATCTTTCGCATACTTTTCTTTCCTTCTTTTTTTTTACTTTCTCCCCTTTTTTAACGATTACAATAAATTACGAAGCGAACATCTCGAGTATGCAACAGCGTTGTTTTTTTTTTTTTTTTTTTTTTTTTTTAGTCACTAATAAATGTTATGATGGCCGCGCACAATTTGAGCTTGTTTGAACATTAATACACAATAACTAACGAACAACTCTGAAAATGTAGACACGTTGATAAATTTTCCTTACAATTCCTGCAGTCCTTTATTCGTTATTAATGTTAAATGATTCGACGAGAAGATTCGAAACACACAGTTCGAGTAAATCAAATGTAGCTGTACTATTACTGGCACAGCAATTTATTTGTATCTGTTACATTTCGCTGCTAATTATTCATTTGTACAAGATCAAACTGTGCTCGACAGAATGGTAACATTTGCTTTGAGCAAAGGGTCGTTCGCGCCCTTGGATTTAACAATCGTGATAATCAATCTCGCGTCTACAGCTTCGTCGTCATTTCAAATTCAAGAACGCGCACGAACGTTTTTTTCAAAGCTCGAAGCCGCACAGTCCTCTCGTTCGCGAATATAACTGTGCTCGAAGAACATCGGTAACATTCAACTTCGCTACAAGTTTCTCCCTCTGAAGCACGCGCGAGCGTTTCGCACTTCCTCTCTCACGCGTTTCTCGACATTCGTCAACTCGAACTTTCGGTTTTCAGTTCTTACAAGTTCGACATTAGAAAAGCGATTGAAACGGATATTGCGTCGATAAAATTAATTTCAAATAGCGAACTTTCCATAATTGTTACATTTCTTTATATTCTTAATATAAGTTTTTCTAAATTCGATACAAAGTTGATAATCATAAAACAAGTTAACCCTCTAACAACGTAGCTTGAAAATGACATACATGACCTGTATTCGGATCTTGTCGCTTCGCTATCGTATATATTTTTATCAATACAACGATTTATCTACGATAAATTCTCGAATTTAATAACTAATAATTTTTGTTTCTCTTTCGTAAGCAAACGAAATTCAAGTTTATGAAATAAATTCGATATAAGCTTCGATGAAAGCACTCGCCAAAAATTACATATCGAACACGTGAAGATTTCGAAACATGATTTTCCGCGATAACGGCGGAAATATCACCGACTTACCTAAAAGAGAGATAGAAAATACGTGGGGGGAAAATTCGAACTCGCTCGATTTGAAGGTTGCCTACGCTCGCACATACTCCCACCGAGCACACACACGCACACGCACGCCTCAAAGTAACGGGGAAAGGGGGACAATGAAGGACGATAACATCGATAACAGGATATTCGGTGCTTCTTCTCACGCCTGTCGGGCCTCGAATCTAGATCAAAGACCCCGCTCTATTCTTATACTCTCGTAAAATCCTATAAGCCGCTTCGAACATTACGTCCGAGAGAACAATTTCTTCCCTAATCGATTCCCCGGATTTTATTCTGCTTTTTTTTTTCTTTTCTTTTGTTTTTCACCAGTCAGTTGTAAAATCAGGGAATCGTACTTTTTTTTATAAAAGGCAGCGCCGTATGTGGTGCACGTATGAAAATCATCGCCATTGGAGAAGAGGAGGCGTACGAACCGAAAGGATATGTCGACGCAATCACTTCTCCTCGAAGGGCGAGATTACAGCCGTGCAACGGTCCCTTCCACGAACAGCCGCGGTTTTTGGAACGTTTTCTAGAAAAATGAAAAACAAGTGGAAAGAATCGTTACACGTTACGCGTTTGAGACGAGCCACACACGGGGCCTGGTGGTCTCGAAGAGCTGTGAAACAAAGTCAGCTCGTCCCGAGCTCGAACCGATCGCTTACATTCTCCATGTTCGAATCTTCCTTTCCTGACAATTGAGATCAATCTTCGGCAACGAGAACGAATCGGGCCTGCGACGAAGAAGCGGCGCTACGGAGGAAGAAGGATGGCGAACGTTTCTCTCGCGAGAATAATAAATTTCGGGCCGCGGAAACGTAAAATTCGTCGGCGGATAGAGGAATTGAGAGAGACGAAGGCAGGAGGAGAAAGTCGTGGAAACGAGGAAGGTGAAAAGAAAAGAAACAAGAGGCGAGCAAGAGACAAGAAGAAACGAAAAGAAAAACCGACGTTTAGGGTTGGAACGATGAGAACGAACGATGATCTCGCGATGACGATGAACGATGACAACGACGATACTGACTATAATAATATTAATAATAATAATAATAATACAATGTGATATAATATAATAATCGTAATAATAATATTAATAATTAATTAATAATAATAATAATCCTTATCGTTTATATCAATTGATGATTATTTAACGTTTATCAGTAAAATCAAAGTGTGATAAGGCTCTCTCTCTCTCTCTTTCACTCTCACTCTTTCCATATATATATATATATATATTAGATATATATGTATGTATGTATGTATGTATGTATATATAACAATTTTCAATTTCCTTTTAAAATTGTCGTAAAAGTAGAGAGGGGGGGGAGGGTCGGGGTGGAGGGAAGCAGGGTATGAAAAAACGTGTGTATCGTCTGATACCGGGACAACAGATATAATACTATCACTTAAATATAATATCATAATAATAATCATAATAATGATATAGAGTATAATCGTGTTAGTGCTAAGTGTATTCAGCATTCGTCTTAATATACATATATATTTATGTATATCATTTTTTATCCCGTACGATATATCATCTATGGTATGTACATACAATACGCAGTATCTCGAGACATCTTTTTTTTTTTTTCATGTGTGAAGATTGATAGACTGGAGAGATGACGATAAAATTCCCTGGCGAAGATTTCCTACGCGTGTATCTTTGTGTTACGTGTATAATGTGTATATGCATATGACACGTGTATGACGTATGCGTGTATTATAAATTCATGATAATCGATGTGCGAACGATTGACAATACAGCGTGTGCTTCTCATTCACGTGCGTGCGTGTATATCGCGTATATACGTATACACACACGTATATACTATGCGCATATATATAACTAATATATTAACTTCTTTTCTTTCGTCGCTCTTTTCCATTTCCTTCTATTCCTTCTGTAGCACACACATATTCCACATACTCGATTATTACTCTCGCAATTTCATCCGATTTTCTTTCCTTTTTCTCTCTCTCTCTCTCTCTCTCTCTCTCTCTCTCTATAGTAGGTATTAATTTGGGGATCCACAGCGGCATTAATTAGTGGAACACTTTTTGGCATTTTCTTTTTTTTTTCTCTCTCCTTTCACTTTACGTGGCGCTCTTCTTCTCTTTCTCATACACAGGCATACATAATCTCGCGTTCTTTCACTCGTAAACTCGATCTTTTTTCGCTCTCATCCTCTCTTTTTCAATATCACGTGATCACTGTCTACTATGTTCGTGTGTGTTCGTTCGTGCGTGTTTTATTTTTGTTTTTTCTCTGTTGCTNCTCTTTCTCTTGTGTCTGGTTTATATATATATATATATATATATATATATATATATATATATATATCGTATATGTGCGCGTGTACACGATGACGCTTGACATCCTGAAATTCGGAAATTCTCCAATGAATCTCTTCATTGTCAATTTCTTTCGACTTGCTCTTAGATCTCCTATCTTTCCCCCCTCTTTCCCTTGTTCCTCGAGGTCGGCGAACACGAGCAACGAGGATGTTTCTAAAAAATAGAACGTCGGTCGGAGCAGGCGTTGAAACAACGACTTCGTTATCGATTTGGATAATACATCCAAGTCGATATCGAAGTCGGATTTCAATAGTGTTCAATAATTCGGGTACACAAGTTACTAAATTATGAATGTTTATGCAATTTCGTAGCATCATACCTTGTTATATAATTAAAGAAGATGGAACCTAAGCAGAGATCTGTCCCATTGGTTAAATATTACAACTTACTAATTCTTATACGCGTTGTTCTTCTATCTTTATACATTTTTTTATCCTTTGAAATTTCCCACAAATGCATAAACATCCGGTGTCTGTACATCACAATATCGAGTATCTTCTCGTTAATTTACACTTAAAGCATTATATTACACTGTTGTCTAGTTATACTCTCATTCTACGTATCCTAGATCCGAATCAAAAGCTCTAAATTCGCACGAAACGAGAAGTTTCGTTATTTTAACTCTGCTGCGATTTTAATTTTATCAGTTATAATTTTACTTCGTGAAAAATCATTCCAAGAAAAAAAATTGTCGTTTCTAATTTGATTAAAATGTTTCTTCCTTGCAACATTTCAACCCTCTTAGTACCTCATAATCGTCTTATGTACCATTTAGAATTAAAAAGCATTGTTTTAGGAACAGAACGTGCAAAGATCTCGTTGAAAGATGCACACGTTGTCTTCTAGTAGAAATCTATTTTAAAAAGTGATTTTGTAAAAATATAGAGTCAAACTATTTCTGGGGGAAAATTGCAAGGTCTATACATTGAAGGTAACAAGAGGGTAACAATAGTCTTTTTTTAACATTCTAATCGCAAGGCGGAAGCAACATTAAAAATGAAAAAAAAATTCGAAAATCGTAGCAAAGTCAAAGAGTCAGTCGTACCGAAACTCAACTCAACTTTTCATCCTAGATGAAGAATTCTCATCGAATGTTCGTCAACCCCTTTCCCAGAAATCCCAGACGACTAAACGCCTCGCCCTTCAATCTTTTCGCCCTCGTCGTTCCACCCTCGACTCGTCAGTCTCTTCATTTTCTCAGTTCAGAAACGTAACCCTTCTCCCTCATTCTTCTTTCGTCCTTTCGAAATCTACAAATCTCTCCCCTCTGGGTCGCTTCCCCCTTCTCGCGAACATATTCGCGATACTTGTGTGTGTGTGTGTGTGTGTGTAAAACGTGTCCTCGTGCGTGTTCACACGTTCACACGTTTGCGAGAGTGTACGCATTCTCGTTCCTTGAGCTCGACTTGGCACAAACAACAGAGTCTTTGTAAAAAAGGCACTATTTTTGTAAAGCGAAACATTCACGCGTTATATCACGCCTCGACGCCCTTAAGATTCCTGTTCTCACCCCCTGGAAAAGCAGGGGGCATGCTTCCGCGAGACGCGTCGGAGAAGGGGAAGTTGCAGTCTGCGGGAAATCGCTCGTTCGCTCGAGGCCATTTTTCGCTGTCTACTACACTTTTTTATTTTGCATGTATTTCCTACTTCGTGAACTTCTGATTTTTAGTTTACTTCTAGTGGTATTAAGAAATGGAATAATTGATTAAGTTTGTTTTCAAGGAAGAGTTTCATTCCCAACTCGTGAAAATACTGTGTCATTCCATTTTCAGGGCGTCTGATAATTCTGTTACTTTGTTTACTTATCTCTGAGACAAATGACAAGTTTATTAACATTTATATTTAACCTTTTTATAGTTTCGAAATTCTTATGGTTCCTCCATCAATTTCTCAACCTTAAGAGATGTTCTAACTTTTAAAGAAAGACGATTGAGTTTCTCAAACTATAATACATATCACTTTGACGTTCCCCTAATTTTACGTTGCAGCAATGCTAGAATTCATTAGCTTCCTATAGTCATTTCCTTTCATCATTCCTAAGATCTCGAGGCAGCAAGTTGAGAAACAGCGTCGATGATCAGCCTCAATTTCGCACAGACCGTCGTGAAATGAAAAATGTCTGGTTAAGAGGGATCGCACCCCTTTCCAATTCCCTTTCTCGCGTCTGTTCCATTCTCTCGTCGCTCGATTACACGACATTCCATCGACGCGCGAAGAAGAAGCCAGAGCTAGAAGAAAACGTGAAAAACATGGTCGGGAGAGAGTTTTGGCTGTGTTAATTTCGTCGCGAACCCCGTGAACCTGCAAGGGGGTGCAAACGCGCGAAGATTCTACACGTGTATATACGAAAAATGTCCCTCGCAGGCGGTGCCGTGGTTCGTCACTCACGTCAACATGTATAAAAAATGTTTTCTCAGTCTTATTGTAGTTTTAGTGCAAAAAGCGTGTGTAGTGATCCTCGCGGATGATTCGTTCGAACTACGAAATATGTATGTATGTATGTATGTGCGATTACTGTCTGTCTAACGATACGAGAATTATCGACTGTTTTTTTAATCGAACGTGATCGATATCGTTGGATCTTTCAACATTTATTAGCGATCGATTTCAACTTGCGTTCCTTTTCTGGATCTACGTGCGTCGATTATCAATAGACTGTGGTTTTTTTCTTTTTTTTCTTTCTCATCATGTAGATCAGTCTACTAATATTTCCTTATCAGAGTAAATTTTGTTATTTCGTGGATATANCTAACGTATTAAATTGTTATTACAAAATATTATAAAGTTCCGGGGTTTCTCTTGCGTTGGCAACGAATGAGTTTTAAAAGAGTTTTTTTTTTTTTTTCATTCGGAAACAGTTATTTTCATTTTGACGATTTGTTGTTACATCTCCGACACTTTTCTCTTCTTTCGTGAAACGATTCGAATTTTTTTTAATTACCTTCTGAAGTGAAACAGTGACAGCATGTAGATTAGAGAACAGATATTGTGGGCTATTTTAAAAATATCACACGTCAAAGTAAGAATAACCACTTTGGAAATTGAATTGTGCCTTTCTACGTCGTTTCTGTGTCGTTCTTCCCTGCCGTAAAAAAAACGACAGAAATTTCTTCGCCTAATGTTATTATCGACGCTCTACTTTGGATGTATTTTTGCATGTATCATTGCATGTATGAAAAAAACCACAGCCTATTTCTATTTTTGAGAACGTGATCGTAAAGAGCGATTATTATTCATAGAATAACAGAGTTCGGAAATTCCAGAGTTTTATATACGAATTTGAAATCGCTGATTTTTAATCATCCCTTTTCTATTTTTCTATATTATTTCACGTGTTTCTGCAAGATCCAAGATCTACGTCGATCGTCGTAGTTTCCTCTCTGCAAAAATGGTAATTTGTAAACGTATACAAATGTCAGGACGCTGTGTATAGTATATATATATAATACAATACGAGTATCAAAATTTTGGAAAGACGATCCTCTAATTGCAAAATGATCCGATCGGTGAGAGATGTTCCGTGTTTTCTCTATGCTGTTGGCCATAAGTATCACAACGCTTGCTCGCATTTAGTATGACTCGTGTCATACTTTCTCCACTGTTTTTTTATTTCATCTTTCGTTTCGTTTGCGTCGTACGCATCTTACAATGCGAAATATCAAGCAAGATAAAATTTAATTTTGGAGACTTTTAACCTATTAACCGGGTTGGATTCACAATCCTAAAAATTAATTGCATCGTGTTTACATTTTCGAGAACTGAAATTAACTTGACTTTAGTTTGCCTACAATAATTTTTAATTGCTACACTTATTTATTCGACTACGGATATTTGTGCAAAATTCTAATTTGAAAAAAAAAAATAAAATAAAACTACAATAAAGTGCAGATTTGTTTCATACTTTAACGAGTATTTTACGTATTTTCCTTCAACGAGTGTCACGTGCGTATTATAAATGCACAAACGTCCGCAGGTTGATAATTATAAAAAAAATTGGAATTCAAATAGAGATATATTTGACGTTTGTATTTTTTGTACACACGCACAAATATCCACAGTTTAACAATTATCAGGCTGCGGATTTCTTATGCATTTTTAAATCTCTATAAATATAACGAAACAAATGCAGTCTAAATTGGAAATTTGCTTCACCTACTAAATATTGCAACAAACACTCTCAGTATTTTCAGTACTGTTGTACATTCTATACAGCAGTTTGTACGCAGTTTTCCAATAATTTTTCACAAATCTAATAATTCCAATTTCATCATTTCTATCAAAACATCAATTTCCCCACTCTTTGATCATGATAAGAAGGCCTTATATAATTTGTCTGATAACAAATTTCGCCATTAACCCGGTTAAAAAGTTTAACAAACGAGCCGGTGTCCCAATACTTATAGTCAGCTGCGCGTGAAAGAGTTGCTTTACTACTGACAAGTAGAGAAAGTAGTGTCGTTCGACGCTATGTCGTCTCGTTGTTCGCCGATCGAACAACGATGAAACAGAAGCGCTCTTCCAGCAGCGAGAATGGAAATCTCTTCTTTCGAGGAAAAGGTTTTCTCTTTCTCTCGTAACTGTAAGAGAAAACGCCGACGTTCCGTTTACTCGCCGATACTCGATGGTAGTAGGAAAAGTCGAGGAGGGCTCGCGGTGATGAAAAATTGCAACAAGCAGCAGGGAAAAGTGTTTTCCTCGCGGCCACGCTCGTATTGATTTCTCCCGAAGCCGCGACCAATTGCTTTTTCCTACGTTGGTTTCCTTCTTTCCTCGGCGAATCTTCGTTACGATCGTTCGTGCTGACTTTATCCGACTTTATTTTAGTATCTAAAAGTGGCTAAACTGTGTCAATATGTTCTTCCCAGCGAGTTCTTCTTGTTCCTCTGTACGGTTTTACTTTGTGATTTGCGCGTCTCCGTTTAGACAAGTCACGTAGAAGTTGTTTCGTTCGAATTTCTGCTTGGGTTTTTTTTTTTTTTTTTTTTTTTCTTTTCATCGTATCATTAGCTCGAAGTCGAGTTGAGTTCCTCTCCTCGAATGAAACAACTTCTTCGTGTTTTCGAATCGAAATTTAATTCGACATACTGTGTAAATGTAGCTCAAGAGAAGTTTTATTACAAAGTTACAGTAGGTTGTATTCGCTAAATCGTGATAAATACAGTTCATCCGGTATCATGCGAGAAACAATTTCTATGTACACATATTAAGACAAGTTTCGTTCTCAAATTCAAAGCGAAGAAGCGAAAGAAATCAGTTTCCCAACGCAGACGGTTTCCGAAATCTTCTTCCCATGCTGGCAGTGATATAATTCGTGTGCACAAAATTGCACCTGCATGTACAAACCCTGTACATTCGTTTTCATCTCGAACGAAAATGAAAATAAATTTTTTTTTAACAATAGTCTCTAAGATTCTGGTGTGAATCGATAATTACGCTCTTCTCGTTTCTCAACAAACACGTTGACACAAACTAGAGTGTCGAATTTTTCAAACATTTATTCTCTCTCTCTCTCTCTCTCTCTCTCTCTATTTGCTGGCAGTGATACATATCCTCACACGTGCATCAAAATCGCGCGCTCACGACCGAAATATAAATATAAAAAACAAGCATTTGACATAATAAAAATGTTCCGCTTAAAATCACAAACGAGCAACAACAAAAGCCCATCGTCACCGTAACGAGTCAAGTCGCAGGAAAGAAGAAAACTGAACTCGATCCGCGCAAAAGAAAGCGAGCGAATCGTTCAGCGAACGACGACGACGACGAACAACTTTCGAACGTGATGTCTCTTCTCTCTTTTCTCTTAACCGGCGTGCGCTGCTCCTTTTCCTCTCTTTCTCACTCTCTCTTTCTCATCGACTTTTCCTCCACCATTCTCTCTCTCTCTCTCTCTCTCTCTCTTTCATTCTTTTCTCATTTTCTCCTTTCGTCTCCTCCTCGTCTAAAAATCGTTCAAGTAGAAAAAAAGAAAGCGTTAAGAATGAATAAAAAAGTCATCGTTAGAGACATCGACACAGCCAAATCTTTGTTTAAACGTCTCTCTGTTACCCCCGTGTGTTGTTTGTCCCGATACGGCGTACCCAATCTTCGAACCCCCGAATCGATCCCCTTAAATCCTACTTTCATTGGGAAGCAATTCGTTCTCTTCGTTCCTACGCGTCTCTTCGTTCGTTCGAACCCACTTGAACACTTGGTGGATATATTGCATTGTGCGTGCACCGGACGAGCCCCGTCGCGCGGCCTTCACAAAGTCGAGGATCGTTCGGCAGGCGTTTCTGTTCCTCCTCTTCGCTTTTTTCTATTTGTTTAATCCTGAATGTAGACAACCAACTGTCTAGGTGTTAGTTTTTTCCTTTTTCTTTTTACTTCTCTCTTTTTGTATTTTTCAGCAAGGACAAGTTTCTCCCATAGTGTGCAAAAACTCGTCGTCCCGTCAGTAAAGTGTAGAACTTTATATATATATATATATATATAGATTTAAATTTACCTAGGAATCTAAACTCTCGTATGGAGGATCATAGAGTAAGATCTCCTTTCTTTCTTTCGGGCAATTTTCAAAATTTGTACAAAACATTTCCAACAGCAAGAGCTTCGAATTCTTTGTCAGGAAAGAATCTTGGAGAATCTTGGTTGTCCACACGTGAGATGTATTCACTATTTTAGTATCTTCTTCTTCTTCTAGAATATTCGCAGCTAGGTGATTCGTATAATTTTCGAAGAAGATTTTCTAGAGAAGATCGAGAGGTGACGAACGAGGATATGCCTGACCGAACGAGGATATGCAAGAGATCGTGGACGCGCGATGACTCCCGAAATTCGTTCTAGCTTTGCTATTTTAATATTAGTGAGAGTTATATAGAACGATCACGCGGACCGGTCCACCGTGTAAATCGCCGGCGAGTCGTCCGGTTCGTCGCACAAAATCGAAACGTGGCTCGTCTCGGCCGATTAAAAGACACGTCGACAGCGTTCATCTCGATCGATCCTCACCGATCCACGCCAACCTAATCTATTTAACTGCCTACTAATAACGAACACTGGCTCTCCGTGACTCCTGTACGTTATGCGTATATGGTATACTATATGTATATGAGTGTGTGTACGTGTATACATATATGTATGTACTCGACAGCTTTATTATTTACCGGCGAGCTGTACGAGCTGTATCTGATTCTCAGGTGGTGGAAAAACAGATTTTCATTCTCGACTAACGGCTAACTTTTCCATCCCCGTTACGCGTCGCTTTTACGACTGCAACAGATTCTTTTCCCTTCTCACTCGAACTTTCGCGAGTGATGCAGAACTGACGGAGATCGTTTGCTGAAAAGATCTCTCCGAATAGAAACGTATATTTGTGGTTCGCTTAGTATCCGTCTGTGTGCTTTGTGGTATCCCTTTCTGTTGTCGTCCCACCTATTATCGGTGCGAGAATGTGACAAGAATTGAAAAAAAAAGAAAAAAAAAAAGAAAGGAAGAGAAAAGAAAAACGGTCACGTGCCTCTACGTTCAGTCCGCGATTTCTTCGCATGTACATAACGATAGTAATAATTAGAATAATGATGGAAAATAATATTAATCGTTAGAATAGTTATAATAAAAATAATAATAATAATAATAATAATAATGATAATGATGATAATAATAATTATAATATATATATATATATATATAAGATTTTTGTAAATATATATATATATATATATAGATGTATATATATATATATATTTTTTTTTATATATATACACAAGGTAGCCCTAACGAATTTGTTACACCGCTCGTGTTGAATTGCTCGTGTTTCATTTGGATCCCCGTAACTTGTCGAGCTCCTTAGAAATACATCACATAGATTACGTCAGAGACCAACAAACGTTCTAAGATCGACTTAGAGTCCCGGAATCTCCCGTAGTCATAATCAATTTTACGAATCTTCTTCCTACCAGTCGTACTATATAACATCGTCTCATGTCTCGGGCATTTTTTTTTTACCTTTTTCTTCTTTTTTTTTTTCTTTTTTTTGCCCGAATTATTATCCATCTCGTTAACCCGAACTCGTTTAAAGCGTACGACACGTACGTAACGTAAACAATTAACTGTCATAAACCTCTTTCTGTTCCTGCCCCATCCCCTCTTCTCCCCCTCACCCTTCTCTCTTCACTTCTACGCAAATCGTTTCAAAAATTCTGTTACTCATTCTCGCTCTTTGCACACGTATTTCTCTCTCTCTCTCTCTCTCTCTCTCTCTCTCTCTCTCTGCTCGTTTCCCACTTTCTACAAATCGATCGAAATTGGCAGCCTATATTTATGTATATGCGTGTAATGTATATGAACGGTCGATTTTCTCGCTCGATATCCCGTAAAACGGAGCGTCGCAGGCGCTCCGATAATAAAAAGTACTAAGTGATAGAGATGCAGTTTATCGTAAATTAGCAGCAACTTGTCCATCTTACCAGCTAGGGGGGTGAATATCAATCGTCTTAGTAGCGGTAGATTGTTCCAGCGGTAGTAAAAATGTAGAAAGTAAAACGTGGATAGATCGCTAAGAACGATTTAAAAAAGTTCTTCCTCTCCTTTTTCTTTATCTTTTTCTTTCTTCTTTTTCTTCTCTTCGTTCGTTCAGCTCTTTCCCAAACCCAAGCCTGCCTTCTTCTCTCCTCTTCGTGTCGAGTGATCCCTCAACGCAAAGTGTGGGTGGAGTTTCACTCTGTTGGCAGTTTCTGCTTTCGCTTATTTTTCCTCTTTCTCTCCCTTCTACGCGCAAGAAATGACGATGCTTCGTCGTACGTGTGTCTCCCGTGTACGTGTGTCTGTTCCGCATCGATTCCTCCGAGTAACAAGAAAAAAGAAAAAAAAAGAAAAAGAAAAGGAAACACGCTCTCACGCTGTTCCCATTCACACGCTCGTCCCATCCGCTCTTGCGCAAACGTTCGCAAACTTTTTCATAAAGTAAAGACACAAACACGTGCACACGTTCCTCGTTCCTACCGTTATACCCTTGTTTCCGCAAGAAATTAAAACAAAAGAGCTCCCTCCCCATTCTTTCTCATCCACCCTTTCTCTCATGCTATTTCTCTCTTGCTCCACCTGATAGCGTGATATATGTATGTATATCTATCTATCTATCTATCTATCTATCTATCTATCTATCTATCTATCTATCTATCTACCTATATATATATATATATATATATATATATGTATATATATAAAGTCTCTACGTGTACAATCTTATGTATAGTCTTCGCCAAGATTCTCTCGATCACGCGTTCTGTCTCGTCGCCGGCCGCTAGCGGAAACGAGCGGAAACCTCCGACTAATTCCACCGTTTCTCCATCGATCCCCGTCTCTCTTCGTTTCCTTCCTGTCCGTTATCACTCTTTCTCGTATCAACCCCTCGTTTCGCTTAGGTCGCTGGTTTTCCCTGTCTATCTGAGGTATTCTATTTTGCGAGAGATGCACAATCGTGTAACGCGATTAATAAAAAATAGTCGTAGCTAATCGTTCGGTAATTAAAAAATAGCGGCATCGAGCGGTTTGGCACGTGGTCTTGAAAAGGGAAACGACCCGGCAGGAATTGACATCGAGCAGCTCCTTTCCACCGAGTTCCCATCTCGCCGTCTCTTTCACAGAGAATCGCCCTCTCCTTTTGAAGAGACTTGTCCTTGCGCTTCTATCAGAAAGAGATAGATTCTTCGTTCAAATTCCAATCGTTCATCGCGACTCGATTCGATCTCGTTGGAGTCTCTACTTCGTTGGCAACGCGATCACGAAACTCGGTCGAAAATCGAGAAATCACGAGCGCCTGCGCCTGCCAATTCCAGGATTGTTATCCCTTTCACCACCACGTCCATGCATCCGTGGTGCTTGTCGTCGTGATTCGAGACGACCGAGGAGGCATCCTGGAAAAATAAACTTTCGCGCGCGCGNCTGCCGCGCGCGCGCGCGCGCGCGCGGTTGTCTTCGGGTTGTCCGGTCTTTCGCGAGCTACTCTGTCGCTTTTGCCCGTGGGCGAAACGAAGGGTCAAAGGGAAGCTCGACGACGATGTGAACGACTCGATTTTAACGACGACGACGACGTTCCCGTTAGCGTGGCGATGTCCATCGATCGCGGCCGTGGATCCAACGTTCGTGGATGAGGCGGCAGTGGAAAGGCGGTTGCTTCATCGTTCGCCGTTTCACTTGGGCACGCGGTAGTAGCGCAACACCAGGTAGCCCAGGGTGCGGAATATGACGAGGAACGCCAGGAGGACGGCCGTGTTCGCCCACAGTGGAAGACCGGAACCTCTGGCGCCGCCTTGGCTCTCTAGAATCGCCGACACCGGTATCGTCGTCGCGTTTCTGCACTCCTGGAACTTGCTCGGTTGCGAGCATCTGCAAAAATTAAGCAACGTCGTGGTTGAATACCTTGGCATTCGAGTCTTCGATACTACAACAGAACTAACAACGCGATCAGAATGACAATTATTTGCAATTTTCGTTAGAAGATTTGTAAAAAGAACTTATAGAACTGTCAAATGTTGCGTTCTTCACAGATTCGAATGATTTTTGTAAAATATATGTGAACAAAAGTTCGTTGCAAGCCTTTTTCTATCCGTTGCCCATTCTAATTTGACTCAATTTTTATACTTTGTTACCTCTAGCGTTGAAATCAGATTCGTAAAACATATAAATAAAAGCTTATACTCTGTACTCTCGGTAGTTCTAGTGTTAAAGTTAAACTTGCTTTTATCTGTGAATTTATTGGGAATTCGATAGTTTCATTAGTCTGTGTGCGTAGCTCGAAGGTTCGAGGTTTGTTTCGTAAATTCAGTGTATAATATGCAAGTATAATGTTTGTTCGAAATTTCACAAAAATCTGTGTACGATCATATTTCTATCTCGATTTTAATACTGTGCCTCATCAGCAGTATAACTTTATTTCTGTAAAGTGTTAAGTTGTAATTAAATACATAGGTGACAGAAACGATGAACGACATTTCCTGACTTTTACCAGAGAGAAAGAGAGAGAAAATCTTCAAATCAATATCACGTAAATTCTTAATTCTCACTTTTTATTTTAATTCGTTTAATATACGCGTTTTTAGATGAATTGAATGATATGAAATTAACAAATAACGAAAAACGAAGGATAACATCGGCGTTAAGTAATCAAGTCTTTAATAACTTTAATATTCTTCTTAATAATATTGTCACGTGCATTAGTGTCGCGACGAAAATCGATATTTCCATTCTTAGCTCGTACAATATAAATCACTCATCCTCGGCTATGTCGTTTTCTTCTCTCTCAGTCTCTAGTTTCAGCCCTGCAATCTTTCATAGAAGTGAAGAGATCACTTTCGACTGATTTGATTAACGTATTCGTTGTCACGTGTCGTTGAAATATGACATCGATTCGAATCGCAGCGCGAGGTCTGAAACGGTTAGACTTCGGAGACTGAATGATGCATCGCACTGTGCCGCGGTTGAAACTCGCTTATCATTTATACACGATCTTTCCTTAATTTAATTAATTCCGCTTCGTTGGAGGGAACAGGTACGAAGTACAAGGGAATCGATTCTCTCGGTCTGGTTCTTCTCATTTAGTGTCTTGAATTGTCGGATGAATTTCAGTTTAAAACAGTCTAATCTCGACAAGGAAGATGACACGTAAAAATTTAACGACTTGAATGAAAGAGAAAAAAAAATGAGATTGCGTGAATTTGTGAAACGACGAAATTTACACCAGAGTGGATTTTAGGAAGCTTCTGGAATTTCGACGTATTTTCTCAAAAGGAGAAGATCGTGTAATTTCGCGGACGACAGAATTTACGCCGTTATTATTTTACAAAGGAAACTTCACTCAAAAAGGAAGAAAGAGTTCGCTCCGTAATTTCCAATTCACTTCTTCAAAGAAAAATTTGATTGTATCGCGAGGTTGGTTGAAATTAGTTGCTTACGTGATTGGCTCGCCGACACCGAATTCCAGGATCTGCATATTCTGATAGGCATAATGCACCATGCTCGCGTATCTAGCCCATGCCAACCATGGTGGTACCGCCGTTGCCAAGTAACCTCCAAGTAGTTGTGTCGCGAGCGTGTAAAGCGCGGATGCAGTTATGCTAACCTGAAGGTCCAGACAGCACGCTCCAACGAAGAATCCGACGCTCTGAAATCAGGGAACGTAGCGGCATTTCAAATTACAGCGAGAGACTTTTCGCGAGAAATTTTCTGCGGCAGATATTTTCCCTAACTGCGACTTTAAATCATAAAATTTCCATCAGAGACACCGAAATAAAAAAAAAAAAGAAAAAAAAAATAGAAAACTTTATAATACAATGAAATATTTTATTTGTATATTTTACGAATAATCAAAGATACGCTGTATTACGTCTGTATAACAAAAATTATACATTGGCCATTTTGATCACTTTGGTAGTTCTAACGTTGACAAAGCGAAAGATTAGGTTTGTAAGACTTGAATTTAATTTGAACTTTGCAACTTGACGAAATGGATGATTAAGTTTGCACTTAGAGTAAGTTAGATTAGGTAACTTTAAAATATGATTATAGTTTTGCAATTTAAAACAAAAAAGTGGAAGATTAACTTTAATCAAGCGGAAGAGTAGAAGATTCGTGATGAGAAATCTAATAATCCATCGATCACCAAGTGTAATTCACGTGCAACTTTGAGACTTAACGACCTAAGCGATGAAATTTAAGTTGCTCAAATTACAAATTGGATGACATTTCTATTTCCGTTTCCTCAGTCACGTCCGTGAAATAGTGCGCAAACATCCGCGATCGAAACTGCTCCGAGACTAGCGACAGCTCAGTCGACAGGTGGGAGGAAATAATAAAGTATCGTTCAATCGATTAGCAGTTGAAAATCGATTCGATCGCGACATTACACGCCGGCGTGTTGCGAAACGCGCGAGTTACTCATTTCCGTCAATGGGTAGGTGGTTTCGAAAGTAAATCGCGGCCACCTTTCATGCTACAATGACTTAGTATTGACCGTAGGTGGACAGTGTCGAGTGTTTACGAAGGGAGAAGGGAAGAAAGAAAAGGAAACCGCGAAATTCTTATTGTCTGTGTATATACCGTGGCTAAAGAAATTCACCACGTGCATACTGTTCCACCATTTCTGTTTCATTCTTGCGCGAAGTTAATTGGAATTCTAATTTTTCGTGGCGAAATATCGTTCCCTTTTCCTTCTTCTTCCTTTCCTTTAAATTAAAGATTTTCTTCCTCGAAAGTACACGAACACATGCGGAGGCTAGAGTAGTAAGACAAACAGATTGAAATCTATCGTATTTTTATCTGCGTTTGTTTATGAGAACAGAGATTTGATTTCGATTCTTCGGTACTTATATGTACATGTAAAATAAATTTAAAACACATAGATATCAGAGATATATTACTTTTCCAAGAAGACTTCAGTTCTGTTCCGTTTTAAGTAGAATAGGTGTACGATAATACACGAAAGTAGAACAAAGTAATGTATTAAGTAGAATAGGTATGTGACATTTATTTTGTTAATATTATAACAGATGCACAGCCTGTGACTTTGATATTCGATCGTTCGCTTAATTCAGAGAGAGAGAGAGAGAGAGAGAGAGAGAGAGAGTAATGTTACAAATTAACGACACAGTATTAAGTTTTAAAATTCGTGCAATTCCATTTTTTATTAAATTGTACCGAAACCTGCATACAAACACGATCATTCATTTTTTTTCTTTTCTTTTTCTTCTTTTTTGAACGGGCTAAAATTCGCCACGAGAGAAGAATAGATGTCCTTGGATTTTATTGATTTAGAGGTTCGATGCGTCTCGAACGTTTAAGGTAAGGTGTCTGATTAAGTGAAAACGAAGGAAGTGAGAAAAAGAGGGGAAGAGATCTCGTACCTGCGCGACAATGGTGTTGAGTAAGAGGAACGCCAGCAGGGTGACGAAAACTGCCGGACTGTGGAAGCCCAACATCGGGTAACTAATGATATGGTAGACGGCGGGCAGCGTAATCGTAAGCGGTAGCTCGCCGACCATTTTCGCCAAGTAATAGGCCGAGAGCCGATACGATCCTGACAGTCGCTCCTTGTTGATTACCTCGCGTTCCGGAGGAACTGAAACAGAATTTCATCTCTCGTCAATACACCTGTATTCACATGACAATGTTATAATTTAGCAATTGAAAATACTTGAATTTTGATCAGTCGTTTCAAACCTTTTTTTTTTTGCTATACTTAAGCATCTCTGTGACGCTTAACTCTTGTTTAAAAAAAAAATTAATTTCAAGCCTCCAAAGAACATGACATCCAATTAGAAATTTTAATTTGTAGAAATGCAAAAAATTCCTTCCCACGTAATCTTCAATTTCTAGCCGTGATTCATAGTCGTCGTCCTTTATCCTCAAGTAGAAAGTAAAACAGGCGACAAGTATCCTTTTTGATCCTGTCTGTTGCTCATTCGCATTTTTCCTCTCTACAATTTTCCCTCCTTTTCACGAGAAGTCATGAAGCTTTGCTTGAAGAGTCGAAGCTCTGTATTTTCATATCAGTCGTTGATTTCGATTATTGATTCAAGGAACACTTGTGATTATTAACAATAGAAACGAATGGTTTTGGAAAGAAAATTTACGGAAAGAAAATTTACCGAAAAACGAGTAGATTCACTCGTTGTTAATTTGTCAAATAGATATTTCTATATTAAATACAAAAATTTCTACAAAAATTCTGACGTCAAAAACAGCAAAGTTTTTATACTTCACGAACAGCCGTTAAACATTGATCTCTTCTCGTTAGACGACACAAGAAAACACTCGACTTTCCGCCGAGATCAACCAGACAGCTCGATAGAGACTCGATACTAAAAGAAGTTTAGCAAACTTGCTGTCAAATAATTTTAGCTTAACCAACTTTTCTGCGTATACTGTCCAGCAATATCTTCCCAATGTTTTCCACGTTTCCTCCGCCAACGTTAAAGGATCATTTCTCGAAGTTCTCAGCTGTAATGAAAACTATCGTCGGAAAAGAAAGAGAAATGTTCCTCGTCAACTCTTATCTTTCTGTTAGGAAAAAACAATTTTAACAGCAAAACGTGATATGTATATAATAAACATTGAAGAAAGGCAGCATGTATAAACGAAATTAATCAAGTTCACTACGAACGTAAAAGCGTAAAATCTGGCAAAAAGATGAACCGCTTGAAAAATGTGGTTGCGTGTACTTTTCGTAAACTGTGAAAATCCATCAGATAGTCAGAACCTTCTCTCAGTCTTCTTCTTTTCACTAGAAAATAGCGATCTGCCAAGCCGTCGCGCACGGTCGAACTCCCGTTCCCCCGTTTGAAATTCGTCACGGCCGTTCCGAGCTTTGGATGCAAGTACGTGCGACAAAAGGGCCTCAATTGCCTCGCCTGATGGCAAGTGGGTCACGGCGCGACCTACATACTAACGTCTTGATTGACCGTTCTTCGTGGTCCTTTGCAAATCTTTGCAATAAAAAAAAACCCGCTGTTCGACTGAATGGCCGATTCAGAGCGTCACGTCGTCGTCAAAGCTCAATTAACCAATCTACCTCATATATTCAGAGGCTCGCCGCGTTGTTGCGCAGCTAGATTCTTTAGTGTTGGTCGCCACCTGAGAACTTCCTATCCGAGCTTTTTTTCCTTTCCTCCTTTCCTTTTTTCGTTCAAATGTTCAGGAACGTTTTTTCCTTTTTTTTTCAGGCTGAAAGTTTCTTTTTTAGAGAGAAGACTCTTGGAGATGGGTGAAGAAGTTGTTGACAGACTACAGGGTTGCGAAGAACAGGTTGAGTTGGTAGGTTGTAAACGCGTAATGAAAATTAAAGAGTTCGGTAGGAATGGTTGACGGGTTCCTTTCTAGGGGAGTTGCACTAGTGATTGGTGGATTGTGTCGACAGAAATGACGGGGATTCCCAGGGAAATTTGCCAGTGTGTATTTGTAAGGAGTGACTGAGTTAGTTAGCTGGTTGTTGAAATCAAAAGTTTTTTGATCAGTGGACTGCGACGTACAAATTTACAGACGCCTGAGGAAATTTGCTGGTCGTATATTCGCGAAGGTTGATGAAAGTATAATTTGAACCGACAATGAGAGAATCATTTCCAGTCAAACGTTGGCGTGTAGATATTTGTAAATTATCGAGAAGAATATTGGATGAAAATTACAGAATTCATAGAAAAACGATCGACACACTTGTAAATAACAGCGGACTTGGTTAGTGAATTGCTTCATTCTCGGTTGAAACTTTCGAGCTTCGTTCTCAGCAATTAATTCTTGTCGATATTTTCCTGCACTGGAAGTACAGAACGCAAACAAACAAACAAGTCGTAATTAACGGAAAAAGCACATTGAACCTACAAACACACCAAGAGCGAAGGTGCAAACAGAATCAATCCTACAGTTTCTCACGTCGAGTCGTGATGCAATGGTTCTTAAAGCCGTGGTCTGTCAGAATTCTGAAATTGGAGGGATAAATATAGAAGGAGAATGAAAAGACTTACAACTGGAGAGTGCACCGAAGTGCGCGAAAAGCATCCAGTACGTGGTGCTGAAGAACATCCAGCCTTGGATGTCGTGAAGTGCCGCCTCTGTTCTGGGAAGCCTTAGCCACAACAGTCCAGCTAGCAGGCCGAGGGCTATCGTTTGCAGCCAATTCAGACGAGACAGCATTCGTGGCCGTGCTTCTTGAAAGTTTCGTTCTGACAGTACCTGAAATCATCGATCGTAGTTCCACGTTACAGAAATCTCCTCCTGCGCGGGGAATTTGGCCTGAAGAATTTTTCACAAGAATCCCGTGTTACTTGTGAGAGATCGAAACGCAAAAACTACGTACAATATTTAAAGAAGAAAGATTTAAAGATTTGTTATAATCTTATATAATCTCTAAATTAAAGATTTGTTATAATATAATATATGTTGTACGAGTGGAGAAGAAAAGAAAGAAGAAAGATTTAAAGATTTGTTATAATCTTATATAATCTCTAAATTAAAGATTTTTTATAATATAATATATGTTGTACGAGTGGACGAGACAAATTTTTATTTAAGCTTCATTTCTTAGTGTATGAAAATCCGAACGACCATTCGTGTTAATAGAAATTTGTACAATTTGTTCAGTTTAAAGCTTCATAATCGCCTTTAGAAAATAGAATAAAATTATTTTATTACCGTGGAAACTTCATAAAATCAAAATTTAATCAAAGAACCACAATTTTCAGAATTTTCTTAGGTTAATAGAAACCTCTGTCGGTGTATTGGTTTCGAGTGTGTACTGTAGTAAAAATTAGAAGAAGTTGGACAACTGAAGTGTAGATACACAAGTTGGTTATTAATCGGCGTGCTGCTCAGTGTGATACGACAATGCGCGACAATGTCACAAGGCAAGGTTGCTCCGTTACACCTCTTTGGTGCAGGTCAATTATATCAACGGCCGTGAGGAAATAGAACGCGAAAGTTTCACAATGCTGCTTTCGAAGGCCTCTTTAAATTACAAGCACGGTACTTAACCATGTGACGAGCATCGGCCCGATATCATTAATTACTCAATTAGCAGGCGAACCGATCGTGTCCATCGATTCTACCAATTCATTTGTGTATTTATTTATTTGTTGTACACTTTTAGACAGTTACGATGAACTCCATTTACGTTCCAGCGGATAGCCTAGAAATTACTTATATTTCAAATTTTTGTAACATATTATAAATTCGTCCTCTGTGTATTTGATGTACATTTTGTCGAGGACTTTGATACATCTACATTTCAAGTGATATTACAACATCGATAGTCAAATGTTATTATAGTATTGTAAATTATATTTTATACAAAAGAACCTGTTGTATCGACGTAAATGATATGAAATATATCAACGTGATAAATTGATGAATTTCATTTGTGTTCCAGCGGATAGTCTAGAAATTACTTATATTTCAAATTTTGTATTTAAACGGAGTTGTAACATATTATAAATTCGTCCTCTGTGTATTAGATGTACATTTCAAGTGATACAACATCGATAGTCAAATGTTATTATAGTATTGTAAATTATATTTTATACAAAAGAACCTGTTGTATCGACATAAATGATATGAAATATATCAATATATCGTGATAAATTGATTCGCAATCCGAGTCAATGTTTCAAACAGTAAATCACAAAGGACAGTCTATCTTCTCCATCTTTGTCCTAAATTTTAAAAATCTGAATCTAACCGGTGGCATGAAACAGTGTGTCACTATGTCGAGTTAGTCTAGAGATAGTTATTTCTCGCTACGTTGCTCATCGAGAAGGTTCCTCGTTCCGATTACTTCTTTACTTTCCGCTTTCCTTTCGACGCGAAATGTCGACGCATGTGAAGCGCAGCATAAAAAAAAAAGAAAAAGAAAAGGAGAGGAAAAAAATAAGGGCGGGAGGGACTTTCTCCATCGTGAATCGAGCTGAAAACTCGAGCCGCGCGAAGAATAGTTGAATCGGGTAAAAGTGATGCAAGTGACGAGATGCGTTCGCACAAAGCACGAGACACACACCGAACCGACATACCGGTCGTGGTAATTATCCGGATATGGTGAATCGCGTAAACGCGACCTAGTTCTCTTTTCTGCGCTGCTGCTCGATCCTCTTTAACGATCCGACTCTCTTTCTTTTATCACTGTCGTCGGCATGTCCTCGAGATTCGCCTCGAACCTTGCAATTCGCGAGAACACCCGCCGAGAAATTTCGCCGAGGAATTTCTTCGGGGCGAGTGGGTCTTCTTCTCGACTTCTCTCGTCACTTTGATGAAAAGATGTAATTTCTCGGTTCTCGATTCAAAGCGTCCCTCTGACCGTTCGGACGCCATCCGGAAATTTCGCGGAAGATGAAAATTTCTTCTGGCTGAATGAATTTCTTTTCGATTGTGCAAATATGTTTGGGTGAAAGGAACGCGAGCAAAGTCAAAGTCGTGAGATCATTGACCTGATTTAGAAAGATTTTCTGTCCTTTTTTTTTGAAAAGGCTATTGTGAACTTAAAGATCTTTGTTTTTTTTTCTTCTAGCGAACAAAAGGTTAACATTTCGTTAACCAAGAAAAGTTATTTATTTATTTTTTGCTAATTTATTTATCATTAACATTCAATCACTAAATATTGAAATTCTTTCACAGACTCTACTACATAAGTTTTATTCGATGAAATCACCAATAAAATTGACGATGAAATATATTGCATTAAATTTGTACCATGCCGTTCTACAATTCTTACACGCATCATTTGTTTCACTTTTCAAAACGATCCCCCGAAGCTTTGTTCCTTATCTGAAACCTGTTTCGAAACTTGCACTTCTCTTTCAAACGCGTGTCACGATTTACGATAACTGCGGTATATTTCAAGCTCTTTTAATTAACTTTCGGTATTTTCTCATTCAATGCCTAACCAGTGTTGAAAACGACTCGGAGTAAGGCGTAGCTTAACACATTCGTAATTCATCATCCTTCTTTTCATCAAGTTTCCAATTTCAGTTTCTCGTCAATTACTTTAAACTTAGCTCTCGGAAAAATCCAGTACAGTGTTACATTAGAACAAACAAAAAATGTTCTTTATTTGAGTCAGCTTTCCTATTTTTTCGTTGTATACTCTAATTTCGCTGACGGGCCAAACGGAAGTAATGAGCAGCCTTGAATGCTATCTGGAGCCTGTAATCAGATGAACGTCTCGTTAAGCTCAAATCTTGATGTCACTTTCATTTCCCTCTCTCTCTCTCTCTCGCATACCAGACCACGCGTGTAAATTTTCACATTGCATGCTCTATTAAGCGAGCAATGCAATCAAACTTTTTGATCTCTCCTTCGGACGACGACAGCCACCGGGTTCTCTCGACGGTGGCTGTCGTCGTTAAGGCCAATTCCAGCCGTGTCGTTGCGTTTCCGAGGAAATCAACGCCATCGCCCTACTTAATTTCCAACGGCTGGTCGCTCGCTTCGCTGAATGTCGCCGCGGACATTTTTCATTTCACCAAGAAAATTTCTCTCTCCTCGCTGCTGCGTTCTCGATTGATCTTTATCGCTATTCGTTTCGATGAACTTTCCTTCAAACTTCGTTCTTTCTAACAGGCGTCGATCTCCCGACTTTTCCATCAGTTTTTTTTTGTCTGTTCCTTTTGTCCTTCTTGATATATCTCTCAATCGAGATTTGTACATATAATAATATTTATTAGCAGTTTTTGACTCTGTGATTCCCTTCATCACTCTCTTTTTGCTCCTCCGTGATTCTACATACGTAATTACTGATTATTATTTATCCTAGTTATAAAGATTTTTATTTCTGTTCCCCTCGCCTTCTCTCTTTCGTCACTGGTTCGTTATTTAATTTCAATATGTTCTCGTCGTTTGAAGAACCGGCTGAATTTCGTGCCAAGAAGTTAAAGTCGCGCGGACGGAAGGGAAATATTCAAGATGGCAGGGCGCAACACGCGGCAAGGGAAGTGAAATCAGAAAGTTAACGAGAGCCGGAGCATCATGCGGGACGATCTCGTGACGATTCTGTTTTCAATTGCTAAACCGACGTCACGTTTTCTCGGGAAATAACGGAACCGTGTCCGGTTCATTTCGCTCCTTAATGATACGCCTCTTTGGCCTTCTGAACCGTAAACTCCGCCATTTTGCACGTTTCAGTCGTCCGACCTTTGCATCCTCCTTCTCACTGAAAATCACTGTCCGACTGTTATAAAGTATACTTGCACGTATCGTTGTTAAAAATGATACAATTATAAGACACGCTATTTCATTTCGGTCGTTCAATCTTCGAATTTTTTAAAAATAATCTCAACGATCTATGCTGATTTTGTAGGATTTCAATCGTCTCTTTTAAATTAACGTCCTTTGTTAACTATATAAAAGTTCGAATATCTTGAATATTCTCAGAGTCTTCGAACATTTTAAATATTTTTACATCAATATATTCGTAGTTGTTTTTTTTTTTTTTTTGCAAAATTCTCAGCTCAAACATCAGGATTGTTCAGAGAATTTTCTTCTCTTTCTTCTTTGTGTTATTTAATAAATCACTCGAGACAAAGGGACGAGTATCTGTGTATACGCTGCATGAGCATCGAGCGCAGTGCAGTTGCAGTTGCAGTCTAACCGCTGGGAAACGTCTGCAAAATGGTACTCACTTTGAATTGTGACCAGAAACTGGTGGGCCACTGCCAGGCATAGTCGTCGTCCGCGGAACTGGCACTGCTGCTGGCATGGCTTTGCGTGTCCAACCACAGCGTACGACCTTCGTCCTCTTTCACTGTAAATCATCGACACGATGAAACGGGTACGGAGAAAAGTTTCCCCCAAACTTTTATTAAAAAAAAAACAACAAAAAAATTAAAAAAAAAAAGAAGAGTCGAACGTTGCATCTCTTGTTGAAAGGCCGTACGTAAAAATATGAGAGAGAAAAAGAGACCTCTGTGATGCAGTTAATAATAATATATTAGATAGATGAAACAAAATCCTCAAATCTCTCGCACGAAAATTCTCCGAAGACTCTCCTTCACGTTGCGGCCGTAAATCACAAACTATAGACCGTAAATCACAAACTATAGACTGTAAAATAGAGAGATCAGAAACGTCCGGGCGATTAATCGATCGGTTCTCTCTCGGCTGGGAACGCTCCTCTAGGCGATCGGCCGACCTTTGATTGTTGGCGAAAGGGGGAGACGAAAGAATTCCCCGGCACACTTCCCCGCCGCGAAAAAAATCCCTGTGTTATTGCTCGACAGTCCATTTATAAACCGTTCATCAATCGACGCCGGAGGAAATATATTCGGCCGAGCGAGAGATATCGGTATCGCGAGCAACGATTACCGACTACAATGATTCGCATTCATCGGAGAATCGGATACGACTGTTGCCAGCACGATCGATGAACGTGGAAATATAATTTCTAACCGCGAGATACGGCTGTGTTTTGTGCTCGTTTGAATTTCAATAGAATTACCAAGCGAATCGTGATGGGCCACGTGTCTGCAGATTTTTTGACGATCAAACGGTGATCGGCGAGATTGGCTGTGTAGCTTTTGAAAGCGCAAAATTGTCGAAATGTGTGCTTTGAAATGTATGCTTGATCGGCGAATTAAATAATCGTTTGAGTTGTGTTCGTAGAAATATGAACGTCTAGTGATTTTTATAGAATTTTCTGGTCTTTTAGGTAAAATATTATGTTATTTGTATGTTTTAAAAGGCCATTTTTTGATAAACGTTAGTAATTTCTACTATTATTTACAATAATTCGTTTATTTCACCTGATCGATATATGTTCTTTTTCGGAGCTGTAGATTTGCTAATAAAATATCAAAATAATTTTTTGATATTTTTTGATGAATTTTTTCATATTTCTTTCAGTATTTTTCTAATAGGAATTTTCCATTAAAACCTTCGCAGGTTTAATCGACCAAATTCAATGTAAAAAAATTATTATCTCGACGACTGTCTCGAATCAATGTTTCCCTTCACGAATACTAAAAAGAAAAAAAAAAAAAATGGTATCATCTTCTTTATCAATTCTTTATTCGTGTAATGTAATATTTTCAACTCTTAATAATTTCTTTCCTGAAGATCCATATAAAAATAGAAATCAACAATTCTTTACGTTATTTTTCAAAATATAAATAAACAATGATCCCGATGAGTTGTACAATTTCTTCTCTCGAAGAAGATCCGTAGGAAGGTCCGTTTACGTTGTTTCTCAAAATACGAACAAACACAGTGAACCAATCAGTCACGGTCAATCGGCGAATTAAAGAGTTAAGGGTTGGAAGCCGATATTCAACCCGTCGAAAATCCCCGTGTAAACAGCCGGCGACCGTTAAACAACCGAGTTCGAATGCTTAGAAACCTCGTGCGGCGGCCGGATAATTCGAAAAATCGATTGGATCTTGCAGACACGTTGACCCAGAAACTCACCGGTCGAGCCACCGGCGGAGCTGGATCCTCGAGTTTTAAGCGGCCGAACCGGCGCCGCAACTATTCCAGCTCCGATGTATCCGAGCAGAATATACTCGTAAGCGTATCCGCGCGCCGTGAAGGAGAGACCGGTCGTTACGCTATGCAATACCGTTGTGGCCGATGTGGTGCTCGTGATAATGGATCAGATGGTCGCAGAGCGGATGCTGGCTAGGATTGTACTCGGGGCGAAGTTCCGGCGGGCAGTCAGGTCCCTGTCTGGCGTTCCTCGCCGCGGCCACGATGCGCTCCCGAACCTCCTCTGGCCCCTTGATTTGCTCCACTGTTAACAATACGAAAGGGAGCGCAAGCAAGTGAAACAGTTTATCTCGCAGTTAATTGTTATTGGTGAAGACCGTTCCGGTTAATTGCAAGGCCACGTGATTCCCTGGTGGTGGGCGTCTAATACTAAGGGAATTTTCACGAGAGTGAGTCGGAGCGGGGTTGGTTTCAATGGCAAATGATCATGGAGCGATAGTGCGACTTTTTACGCGATTTTTGGCAAGTTCGGGAGATCCAGATTTAATCGACAGATTAGAATAGAATTATTTGAGAAAAACGTTACGATTTGTGGGAATCGAAATATCTACACATTTAAGCTATAGATAAAATAGATATAAATTACGAGGAGCAATAGTACTTTACTTTAGTATTTGCGTGTGAGGAGTATTATATTATACTCACGTATAAAATCAGCAGGGTTGTAATGTGGCAGCAGCGTGAGTCCGATCGTGGAGAAAAACCTGCCGATATTCGCTGTGGGGCCGTAATACGCGACCTGGCCACGGCTCAACAGCAGGATCTTGCTGAAACTGTGGAACATCCTCGAACTGGGCTGATGCACTGTTACCACGATGCTCTTGCCTTCTTGTTCGGCGTATTTCTTCAATCGTGAAATCAGTGCCTGTGCCGAATGCGAGTCTAACCCGCTCGTTGGCTCCTGAACAAATACATCATTGTGTGAATTAATCATTTTATTTCGAGCACTCGTTCGAGGAATAATATATAGCAGCCAATGATCGGGAGAATCTTCATTTTTTTTTAATAATACTGATATAAATTTCGAATTCATTTTTCATGGTCTTGTCTTTGAAATCAAGCTACAATTGTGTCAGAAATAGTTTGAGAATAATACGATNTTTTTTTTTTTTTTTATTTTTTTTTTTTTTTTTTTTTTTTTGAGGTAATCTAGATATCTTTAATGACGAAATGTATCCAAGAACAGAGCTCATCGACTTCAAAAATCAAACGTTATTCAACCAGTCGGAGATTGAATTCTACGTCGAATAAAATAAAATTCCATCGAAATGAAATAACCCTTGCTCTACGACAAGGTGGATAAATTAGGCGAAGAAGTTTCAAAAAAAAAAACAAGTTTCAAAAAGGATAAAAGAAGATCGCGAGAAATGTAAAACATAAGCTTCCCAAGAGAGTGTGACGCGATAATAGTAGATCGCTATTTAACAACAATGAGGCTCTTAGGGCAAGTAACGAAAAATCGAAAAAAATTCCAACGAGACCCGACAAGAGGTCTTATCTTGGTAATCAGGAACTTTTAAGAAGCTTACGTCGAGCAACATGAGCGAGGGATTGGTGAGCAGCTCGCAGGCTATGCTCGTCCTCTTCTTCTCGCCGCCGGACAGTCCTCGTTTCGTGTAATCCCCGATAACTGAAAGGAAACAGAAAGCGAAAAGCAAAAATGAGTTTACGTGTACGAACGCATCTGGCTCGCTATTATCTCGCCTTGGGCGATTAATTAACACTAATTAGGTTCAGCGGTTCCAAAGTGGACACCTTAATTCGCAAGACGCGGCGCGATGGCGACGCTTTGGTTAAAAATACGTAGCTCGGTATAATTGGGATAATGATGGAAGCTTGCGGTCTCTTTACGGTCTCCAGTGTACGTACAGGGTGTCTTCAAACTTTACATTACACCGATCGATCGATTCTGCTTCCTGACGATTTCTCAGTTTCATCACTATAGATATAATACTCGAATAATACGGGAAATTAAGTTGTTCAACGAAAAGAAGTGTAAGAATTTCAGTATATACTGGAATGATTTAAATTCATTTGAAAGAGAAATAGAATATTCACGCATTGAAATAGAATACAATATACAATCAAAATTATAAATACATTTACGATTAACAACCGCGAAAATAAAGTTCGTTGCTTCAGAAACAATTAAGTATTAATTCCCTTCCAAGTTCGTTCGGAACTGACAATTGAAAACAATCGACAATCAAATTCTACTGCATTCGCGAGTAACACTTCCGTTGTTACGATTGTCGCGTTCATTTGTCTCGTCGTGGAAATGATGGAAACTCGATGTGGACGTGAATTCCGGAT
Source organism: Lepidotrigona ventralis hoosana (assembly GCA_002806875.1). Taxonomy (NCBI): domain Eukaryota; kingdom Metazoa; phylum Arthropoda; class Insecta; order Hymenoptera; family Apidae; genus Lepidotrigona; species Lepidotrigona ventralis. Next base: position 100,691 of record NIPQ01089755.1, read on the forward strand.
CAACGGCCAGAAAAGAAATGAAATTTCTCGTCCCACCGATTTCCACGATTGAAATATAAAATCGTTTTGTCCGAGTTGCTGAAAACAAGTCGAAATTGGATTACGAACGCGACAGACCTGCAGCGTTCCAATCGAAGAGAAAACAAACAAACAAACAAAAAATGTTTCGAGTTTCCCCGTTTCCCCGAGTAAATGAAAAAANCCCCCTTAAATTAAAAAAAAAAAAAAAAAAATTGATAGGTTGCTCATCGATCGATGAAACTCGTCGGTCAAACGATATATTCGCATTCGGATTCGAAAGAAACTTAAAGGAAAATGTTTTCCTCATTTGTTTGCTGATCAATAAAAGTATTATATCAATAATGATCAATAAAATTTTTGCTCGATTTTTTTTTTTTTGTTCCGAGTTTCATCTTTGATATTGATTGATTTATTGAAGTAGTCTGGTCTCTAACGAGAAAAATTGTCGATAAAATAAACTGCGAAATTTCCAAAAATTTTGATTAACTAGAGCAGCATAGTTTTATCTAGCAGAATTGAATGATAACAACAAAGATTTTGGTTGTAATTTTAAGGCAACTGTTTATGGATAATGTAATTACTATGCCGTGAAACGTATTAGAAAACAGACTGCACGTCAAAAAATTTCATAATGAACAAAACACTATGAATTTAATTTACAAGATATTACTAGTTATCTCATTAAATAAAATCTTCTTCACATAAATAAATATATCTTGCTCCATCTATATATACAACATTATTTATTACAACGTTATTTCTCCAAACCATTCGCAACGCCACTAAATTCGCTAATAAAATCAAACTGAGTCAACCGTNCTTCCCCAACAAAAAAAAAAAAAAAAAAAAAAAAAGAGAGAAAAAGAGAAAAAAAATTTTCATCGAAACGGGACTTTAAGTAAATCTCGGACGACGGATCAAAGCGTTTCGTTAGATCGGTATAAACGATCGGAGCTAGCAGGAACGATGATGATCCAGCGAGTGGTAACGCGAACGTCCCGATAACAAACGATCTCGCCAGACTTTACGAGGAGCAACGTTGGATGAGTTACGATCGCGGAAATCGTCGATCAAAATCGAACAAACGACGATGGAGAACGATGCCGAGCAACCACGTTGCTGATGGCCTGTTTCTTACCGGTGGAACTCGTAAATCGTCACCAGCTCCTCGTTCGCCGTCCATAAACAAATTATGGCGGATTTACACGGCCGCGATGCGCGAGATCCTCCCAGACGCTTTGATCTCCGTGGCAAACGGATGCTGAGAAATCGTCAAAGATCGGCGTGTCTACGTGCTACGTTTGCATCTGAGTTTCTGGAGATATCTATTTACCGTGGAAAATTGTTGGATGTTTTATCACACGTATTGTACGTAATACAAAAGATACATATTAGATGTACTTACGTAGGTACGAAAGTATCCGAATACTCACATCGTGATTATAAAAATGTACGAAATTTCATAATATGATACGTAGAATTCGTATCGGTGTTTCGCGAAGTTTCAAAGTATTTCATGCAACGTACGTATGCGTAAAAGTTCTTTTCTTTTTATACGTATGGCGTACAATGTTGTATAAAATAGATACTCATGTAGGCTCGAAGTATACGAATATTAACAAAGTTAATCTGAACTGATCCGAAGATGTACGAATATATTTACAAATGAGGTGTGAAACATCGATATGTATCCTTCGCGAAAAAGCATGTACCTTCTAACTACCTTCAAACGTACAAAAAAGAAGAAAAGTGGGAGGTGGAGAAAGAAAAATGCAACGAGGTGAGACACGATGGCGTGCAAAAGCAGGCCGTTGATCGCGTCCGATCTATACTCACTGGTGTCTTGGCAGGCGGCGAGGTCGAGGACCTCGATGATATGATCCACGCACTGCATCTTCTGCGAGTGCGAGAACGTGTCCGGAAGCCTGAGCCTCGCCTGGTACTGTAACACACGAACAGCAAGAACCGCATCAGGTCAGATCAGATCGGATCAGATCAGATGAGAAAAGAAAAGAAAGGAAAGGAGAAATGAAGATGACGATGAAACGAGAGAGAAAAGGTTGAAAGGACGATTAAATTGGCGAAAGAGAGCGGGGAACACACAGGTAGACGATACGAGAGAAGATCGGCAAATCATGACGGGCTTTACCGGGATGTTTGGAGGCCAGCTTTTAAGCCACCGGCCCCGTTTACGCATTAAACAGCAATGTAAGCAAAAGCCGCCGGCGCGGCGTGTGGACGTGCATTTCCGTTTCGTAACATCCAGGCCACTTTGTGTCTATTATTATCATCTGACACGTACCCCCGGGGATGCACCGGCCCGCTCGTAATCGCGATCGTTAAATCAATTACGATAACGCGCCGCAGCAGCCGGTACGCTTTCTTGCGAAACGATCCACCATCTTTCGATCCCGGTCTCCGTTGCTTCTTTCGCGCCAGGATGATGAATCCGAAAGCGATTCTTTCGGGTTCTTTGGATGCCTCGAATTTTCAACTTGATGTTTCTAATAATCTTGGACAATTATTTATTTCGAATTTTCGTGAAGATTTTCGTTGATTTAATAATTCGAAGGTTCCTCGATACAAGTTGATGAGACTGGCAGTGATCCGGAGACGATCGTTTAGTTGCTTTGAATTCTTTTTTTTGGAAATTGTTGGATTTTTGCGGGAGAATCATTCCTTCAGAAGGATAATTTCTTTCTAATTTTCAATTTTTGTTTTTTTTTTTCTAAAAAATTATTAAATTATTAAATTTGAACGGGGAGGAAGTTTTAGTGGTATACAGACAATATGCTTTGTCTTTTCTAAAGAATTATTCTTCATTTATCTCCAACTCTTTGAAAGTCGTTAAGTTTGAACGAAGATGAAACTTCCATCGATTCGATTTATCCTCGCTTGAATTATCAAAATGATTTGAAAATATTTAACGAATAATTTCACAAATCTGGAAAGTGAACATTTCACGAAATTACAAAATGCACACGAGAAAAGAAAGAGGGGAGCAATGTTGCAGATCAACTAAAAACTCCAAATGAAACATACGAATGAAATTAATGTTATTTAAACCGAAGGTACTCGATCGTTGTCTCGCCGATTAAACAACGTACAAATTATATAACAGAACGTAGTATATATAGCAACTGCGAATCAATTTAGCAATCTCGTAACAAAGAAAGACTACGTGTCACGAGCTACGTCCTCTTCGTCGAAGAACGAGTCACCATCGGTGTTATGCGAGTCTGCACGTGGACTTTCCTTCACGACAATTCGGGGACACGCGGAGCGAAGCGTATTCGAAAAGAAAAAGCATAGCGTCGCCTGTGGAATTCGTTTGTGGACGTCGAAAGCTGAAATTTTCCTGCTCTGGAACTCGAGAAATTCGCCGACCGAAAAGAGAATGAATTCCAGAGCGATTTTTTGAAAAATCCCTCGTTCTTTTATTTGTTTTGCAGACGTTAGTCGAGCCGATTGTCATTGGATTCTCGAGGATCCTTTTTGGATTTCATTAAACCTTACCTTTCACTCTTGAGCTTTGTTTGCTTCTTCCGGATACTTCAAGAGAATGTGTGAATCTTGATAGTGGCAGAATTTTAGAATTTTTCAATTTTCAGATGGTGTCTTAAATATCGATTTGAAGATAAATATTAAAGAGTTTCCTATTTTTCTCCAGTTTTTATTCCGTCGAATTTGTTTGGTTATATTTATAGAACGATTACTGAGAAATTTACTTCATTTTATCCCGTTGTCTGCAAAATCGGAGCGCGTTAATAATCCAAAAATCGATCGATTTTACTCTAAATCGTTACGATCTATAACAGCTCGATAATACCAACTGACGTAGTGTAAAACTTAATTTCTATCCTTGCAAATTTGTCGCAATAGGGATGTGAATCAAAGGGTCAGCTTATGCAACACTCGAAACAAGTCTCGATCTAAAGCTCAGGTCTAACAATAAATAGAATCGATCTTGGCCCTGTTGACTCATATCTCTGCTCGAATAGATGGCTTGGAGTCAAGCTTTCGTTGCCTCGGTCGGTCGGTCAGGCTTTTAAAATTCTATTACGTGCCTGATTAATAGTTGCACTTAATCATTCGACGAAAGTATGCGCGACTACATAAAACGGCCGATAATGGCTTTCGACGCGGTTGGTTAACTTAAATCAATGTAAAGCAGCCAATTAAACGGCCCATTGTTTCCTAGCCGGCTAGTTGAAATTCCGCTCGAACGAAACCATTAAGCCGCTTAATGAAAGGAAATTCGATTCTCGTCGATCTTGTTGATCGGCGATTTCTCACGCGCGAAAATTTAGTTTTCGTTGGAAACTTTCGCCACTTTTTGAACGAATTCCTTTTCCAGCTTCCTACATAATTAATTGTTGAAAAATTGCTGGCCGCAGAGACGAGCACGACGTGTAATTTCAAATTGTTCAGTAAACTTGAATCGACAAATTAGGAATGTTAAATTAAAAAAAAAAAAAGAAAAGGGAAGATCACATTGGGTGAAAGAAATATTCTACACAGATTCATAAAGATTAATACAAACACCTGCAGACAGACTCGAAAATAACTAAAATATTCTGCTTGTTTTTATTAAAAATATCTTCTCTATCCGTCATTGTTTACAAAATCTCATTTTTATACGCTTGCGCGTGCAATTGCACAGAACCCGTGTAACATAAAAATATGTATCTAATGTTCAAAGTGTTTATTTGTCGCGTTGAAACTATTTTACCGAGATCCCACTTTTGTTGAAATACGAAAAATTCGCGGTCTGAACTACCGTGTGTACGCGGCTTAAAGGTTGACACCGGCTCGGTCGACACACCCTGCCTTGGACGTGCCATTTTCTCGACGCGATGGCCGTCCGGTGGAGTCCGTTACACAAGAGGATCCGTTATGCGGAGAGAGAAAGTGGCGGCCGACGATATTTCGCTGCGGGTATAGCGGTCGTCTCTCGGCCAGCAGGAAACTGGACTGCTCCAGAACGGAGCACGACCGTGAACGTCATCTCCGCCGGCTGGCTTCCACGGAACGACGACGACGACGACGACGACGACGGCGACGACGACGGTGAGTGAAAGTGAGCTTTCCGATCAATCGGCAATATCTGTCCGTCGATTTTTTCACGAATATTCGGCGGAAGATTTGTGTTTGTGTTATATTCGAGAAAGATATTCCCACCATCGTGGTGAAAAATGTTGGAAGATTATTTTGGAGCAGTGGGAGAAGTCTTGGTCCGCAGTTCACTATATTATTATTAGGCAGTTTCAATTTTCAGAGAAGAAATTCAGCGAACTTCTTTATGCAAGGCGACAGAAGACGTAAGAAAACAGTCGAGCTGTTTAACAAACCTTTCGAACTAATCTGCCAGAAAAATATCTGAACTGAGAGAGGCAGTGGTCAAGTTTGAAGATGATCTTCCGTGAAACTAAAATATATATAAAATACTTCACACGACACAAAACTCTGCAATCTGAAATTGAAAGCATTGAATGACTCTGTCGTTCAGTTCATTTGTTCAATTTAAAAACCGACCGAACTCGCCGCGAGGAGAGAAAAACGTGGAAAGCCGGGCTAAGAGAAAGGCACGAAGAAGAAGAAAAAGAGGAAGAAATGCGAGCCCGCGACAGAAAACAACGTGACGTGACAAAGTAAGAGAATCGGGTAACGTAAATGGGAGGAAAGAGAGACGGAGCAGCGGTTGCTTTGGCGTATTATGCACGTAGAGAGACGGCGCCGAATGTTTTTGAAACACGTAAGACACGCGCTCGACGGTTCACTGACCGAGTTATGACGTCACCATAATTCTCTCTCTCTCTCTCTCTCTCTCTCTTGTGTTATCTTTTCCTTTTTCTCTTTCTACCACCCTCTATACGTCACGGGGCAACTCCTGTCCCCCTTTGCCATAATCGCGAGGCCAACGTCCCGTTGGATCGGTTCGTTTAATGTATCACGCACACGTGTTTCGTAAACACTTACACACGTGCCGTATGTATATATATATATATATATATCCAACCGTGGACGTTTCTTCGACATGTATGACGAATTTCTCGTTTCTCGTTCCTGAGCCTGGCGAAACTTTATTTTCGAGTCGAGAGAGTTTTCTTTCGTTCCAGTTTCAATTATTTCAGCGTTGTATTCTGTGTTGCGACGGTTTCAATCTTTGAGTTGGAAAGGACACGATCGATGCGCGATATTTTGACAGCAAGAATTCTTTAAAAATGGAATTGATCGTTTTGGTCCTCGTTTTAGAAAACGGAAGATGATCTAGAAAAGAAATTGAAAGAAGATACAAAGTTAATAATCCTAACAATAAAATGCTAATTGATTTGTCCAATATAATATTCTTTTAGAATCACCCTTGTTTATCCTTATTTTTACTTCTAAACATTAGGATCATCAGAGTGTGATTGTTCAAAAAAAGAATCCACAGAAATATTCGTACGCGTTGAAACGATGAAGTTGAAATGACTAGTATTTCCACCAAGTAGAAGGTATCTTCGTTCAAAGCTCGACGAATGCGTCCGTGATTCACCGTGTTCCTCATTGTACCGTCTCGTTCTAATTTCTCCTCGTGCAACTGAAGAACATCTCGCTGAAGAACGATAATACATATTAACAAACACGAAACGCGATAAATAAAGCTGATCGGCTGATGGACGATTGCGACGCACAACCGCGAGCAATCGTGTTAAAATCGACGAAAATGCAACGGTCGGTTGGTTGGCTGTTGGCCCGCATTCCGCGCGATCCTAATTTTCTGTCGCGAGCCTTCAATAAATTTCGCGTGGAACTTGGCACGCACGCATGCACGCACGCACGCACGCGGCCGATTCACCTGGAAAACGAGGAAACGCCGAGGAGAATCGGCCGCTTCCTATTTCGCAGCCAGTCGCACTCATCATCTCTAGTCTCCTGTCTGACTATGTCCTCCCGTTTCTACTTGCTCTCCTCTGCCTCCGTAAATACGAACGATTTACGAGTTTCGCCGGCGTCCAAGCGTTTATTTCGTTATTCGTCCCACGCCACAGATTCTCACGTTGTTCGTTGTTTGTTTATTTTATGCACATAACCACGAAGATTAATCGTTCATTCTTTTTCTTTCTTTTTTTCTTGGTTATTTGTAGTATTACATTTATTTCTGATATTTATTGTTCATCTCTGTTTATGCATATTTCGCTCGGCATTTATAAGCATTGTCCTTTTTTAAATCGTCGAAGGATCTAGAGTAGAAATTATAGCAAAGAAAGGAATACGTGAGAGGAACACAGCGCGAATGTAATTTAGGAAATGAAGTTAAATTGGTTGTGGAAGGAATTCGATCAAGTTGGGGGAATTTATTGGAAATGAATTATTTTTCGTTAATAAAATTAAAAAGAGATAAGACTCGACACTAATTCAACCAATTCACTTTAGATTCTATATTTATTGTATATAAAGTGGATTCGATGAAAGAAATTTATTCGATCGAAACTGAATAAATTTCTCATTGAAAACAAGATGGAATCGAATGTTATTGGGATCTGTCGAGTAAATGTTCCTTTTTTGTTATCCATTATTTTATCGCGGTTGAAAGACGGTGGATGCAAATTTGATGAGTTTTATGATAGAAATCGGATATACGATTTAATGGAAACTCGTTTTCATCGTTCGATTGGAGTTGGAATTTATCAGTCTGCTACGTTATTATATGTCGGGGAAGATATTTAGACTTTTACTATTTGATAAGATCGGTTTCATGGAAATTGCTCGCTTTTACGAGAAAAGATTTCGCTACGAATGTAGTTCTTCTTCTTTTTTTCTTCGATTCTTTCGCTTTTTCTCGCGACGATAGCAACCGCATTCAATTTGATAGTCATCTTTATACTTGTATGAGAAACCTTCGAAAACACGAGATCAGTGTTTCTGTTTTTTTTTCTTTCTTTATTCAAGTATGAATTTTTTGAAACAAAAAATAAACCGTAATAATTCCCGATCGATTAAATCCATGAATTTATCGATTTCTGACTTTATATGAAATTAGTGTTGTAATAGTCACTTCCGACGTTCGTTTTTATATTTTTTGACGTAAATTATTGAATTAATACTTCTAGAATGTTGTAATAAAACATTCGAAAAATTGATGTGTTTTCTAAGGAACAATTTTACGCGAGATTACTATCACGCGATAATAGTTTCTGATCGATAGAGCCAATAAATTCGATTNTTTTTTTTTTTTTTTTTTTTTTTTTTTTTTTTTGACGCTTGGCAAATTCGTGTCACGAACAAATGTAAATTGAAACGGTAGTTCCACGGGAGGTATAATTTCGCTTCGAAAGAGGAAAAAAAGGAGACGTACCTCGAGAGTCTGTCGTAACGTGAGATCGGGAAAGAAAACGTCCTGCTGTTGCACGTAGCAGATTCTTCTGCGCCATCTTTTTGTCAGCCTTTCACGATTCAGCCAGATTTCACCCCCGTCCAAGCCCACGCGGCCCGACAGGCAATTCAATAACGTCGTTTTGCCGCAACCTGTTCAGACAATCAAATATATCGTCACACACACATATATATATATTTTTTTTCTTCTTTTCACATTCGTCTAACAAAAGTAACAAATCACTAAACTGCAATAAATAGCAAAACTGGCAGACGAATTTCCCTTTCTTTTCCCTTCTTTCTCAAGAATTTCATATCTCATATCTCACATCTAAAAATAGCAAATTACCACAAAAATAATAATTCCGTTTCTTCTTCTTCCGACAAAAATTCCAAGAAGAAATCGTCCGTGTCCACGTTTTGGGAGGGAAATCAATTTAAAGGAACCAAGGGAGACCAACTCGAAAGCAATTGACCATTTGAACGAAGAAACGAGAAATTTACCACGACATAATTTTTTTTGCATGACCAGAAAGCGTGTGCAAAAGCGTGGAAATACTAGGACGTAGACATTCGTTTCAATTGTCCACTAAATGCTCGAGTCTCGAGCACGTGGTGATTTTACTCGTAAGATCGTCACCAAGATATACAACATGGAAATACGCCTCGCGTGGACGATTTTTAACGACAAACCGTGAAACGAATGATTTGTACTCGCGAGCTTCGCGGCTTGTTAGACGAATATCAAGGGGAGGGCGACGAATCTATGCGATAAATATCACCACCAGCGGAGATCGTTACGAAGACACGATACTTTCGTGTGACTCGCGATCTTTGTCGTGCTTTAACATGGAAGAATTCACACGCCTGCGAATTTACCCGTCAGATTAGATCGTGATTTTCAACGTGGTTTTCGAGGCAGTGATCGCACGCTTCTGATTGATTTCAATCCACTGCCAGTGCAGGATGAACCTTGCTTCACTTTCCTCATTTAATTTCAAAGTTGCGTGCACCTCTGACGGATCATTAGTAGACTGATTTTTTTCATGCATTTGTGGAAAATGTTTAAGAGAGAATAACGTGTCCGACACGTGAAATAATTTTACAAAGAGGTATTTTGTAAATCGTTGTATTTTGTAATTTTGTAAGATCAGTTGTAATTTTACGCATCACGAATTACAAATTCGTAACAATTACAATTGTAACAGTTGTACTTTATAATTTTATAATTTTACAATCTTTTTTTTATTACATTCTTGGAAATATGAATTTGCATAAAAATCCGCAGTCTGCTTCACGAAAGTATCGCACTAACAATAATTTAGGATCGTTAGAAACCACGCTCAAATTTGAATCAAATTTCTCGCCTTCAGAGAGTCTTCACACATTTCTTTTTTATCTCCTTGAAACTTGATTCCCCGAATTTGCATTTCGGCAACGTTTCATCCCGAAATTAATTCCTCCAATCAACTGTGAAGGTTTTCCCATTTATTTAAGAAGTCGTATGCGGCCAAAGTCGTCGTTGACGAACGTTGCGTCGGCGAACGAGTTCTCAAATAGACCCGAAGAGGGAGGACGAGTTACGAGCGTGAAACACTCGTGAGCAACCGCGAAATAAACGAATGACGCAAAACTGTCGCGAAACCGTCCAATAGAGGATCGCGGAAACCCGATCGGGGTCATCAAGCGATGAGAATCGCGACGGGATAAACATCTAAATTAGCCTAAACGAGGCGAACGAAGTTTCGCCCCGGCTCCGAAAAATTCGTGACAAACGTGTCACGTCATTATCCCTTTTTGAGTGACAGAAAGAAGCGAAATGCAATATGGACGAATTTAACTTGACGCAAAATAATTAAAAGCGTGCCATCAGTCTGACGAATTTGAATAAACAGGCAGAGAAAAATGTTGATGAAACGTTTAAATACTAAAGTAGTCACAGTGTTGCAGCATAAATAATTGGATACTCAATGAAACTACATTGGAAGGTTGATATTTTCGTCTTGTTCTTCTATCGTAACTACTGACATCTCCTAATCGTGTCAAAAAGAAAAGAAAGAATGTTGAAAAAAAAGTTTCCAATAAAGACTTTATCTCTGTTGTCAATTTTTACGTGTACTGTCAATTCTACCAAGATAGAAGAAGAGGATTCTATTTCTCGGCCTTTTTTAACTCTTGTTCTCTCCACCAGTTTGATGCCGAACTGATAAATATAATAACAGCAAAATTTGCAAATTTGCATAAATTTGTAAATTTGTTTCTTATCGAAGGCCGAAAAGAACGAAGTTCAAACGACCATCAATAAACTCGAATAAAGAAAGCGCCGTGCCATTTTGCAGTCTTACTAATTCACGAATATTACTATCAATATCATCGTCAAAGATCTCAGATCTTGTACTTCACAGAAGATATGTGCATAAACTTTTTCGTAGAATTTTTATTCAGGAGGAAGTTCAGGAGGAACTTCGTTTTGAAAGTAAAAAAACGATTGTTAACGTTGAAATTCGATGAACGTTAATCTTACTTAAACTCACATCATCGTCGAGAAATATTATTAAAGAGAACAGTGTCGAGAAATATTGTTAAAGAGATTGCCAATCTCGGAAATTCACGCTACGAAATGATGATTAATTTCACTGGTTGAAGTCGATTTGCGTTACCTGAAGGGCCCATGACGGCCAAGAGTTCGCCAGGTTTAACAACGCCCGAGACATCTCGGAGGAGGGCTCGTTTCTCCTTGACCACCTGCAACCCTCGGAAGATTAGCTGCACCGGACGAGAATCCAGCGGGTACACCAACTGCAACGCTGAGCTTTCCACTCTGAAACGAGTACGAAAAGAATTATAGAAAATAAAAGTAACATTATTAAATAATAAAATGGTTTTCATAAAAAATTATTTAAATTCATATGTATTCAATACTGTAGATAAAAATTATCGAAGAAATAAATATAATTAAAAAAATATATAATGAAATTTTATAGTTAATAATTAATAATATATTTATTTTTATTGAATTGCTGAATCGAAGAAATAAATATAATTAAAAAAATATATAATGAAATTTTATAGTTAATAATTAATGATATATTTATTTTTATTGAATTGCTGAATCGAAGAAATAAATATAATTAAAAAAATATATAATAAAATTTTATAGTTAATAATTAATAATATATTTATTTTTATTGAATTGCTGAAGTTTTCATTGGATTACAATTACGACAAATACAATAATTAGAAAGGGAGCCGAGGAACTTGTCTCTCTCATCAGTGAAACGTTGAAATTCAAAAGATAGAGAAACTTTGTGTTATCTTTGAATGTACAAGCTTTTATTTCAAAATTATTTAAATCTTTGAAAATACACGTTGCTTCACGCCTGTAAAATGTCTAGCGAAGATTTGTTATAAATTGGTTATTCTTGACCATTTCGGTAGTTCCAGCGTTAAAGATGAGCTTCCTGCCGAATACAAAATTTCCGTGGAAGGACTTTTAAAACAGAGAAATAAAACGAGAAGAGAAAACTTAGAACGTTCGTTCAGCGAGATACGAATCGGTAAAGGAAAGAATCTCGAAAGCGTTTAACGAATTCCAGCTGCCGGCCTGGCGGACTCGGTACTTCGTAATAACAATGACGTGCCATTGGAGCTATTCCGCGACAGCAATTAAAGGCCGACACGCGTTACGCCACGAATCAGACCGCGTCGAACAAGATCTGGCTCGCTTTCAAATGAAATTTCCTAGCGGCTCGTTCCTCGTTTCTCCGTCTCGTCGAAATAACCTCCTTCCTCCTATCTGCTTCCCCATCGTTCGCGATAATTCAGCCGTGCGGACTGTAATTACGTTACGCAATCTAAAGTAACGAATGAAAATTGCGAGGGCGAGGGAGGGATATTTGAAGTTGCAGAAAAGCGCAGAAAAACGCGCACGCGGTAAACATCTGCGAAATGTTGTGACATTTCTAGCCAATTTTAGAAGTAAATTTCATTTATTTATCAAGTAAAATTACGCAAGGTTTTCAGCCGGTTTAATTCGATTGTATTCATCGAAAGGGAAACAAAGGCAAGAGTGATCGAGATGAAAATTCGAGTTTTATATCGTCCGGCGGAGATTTCAACGGGCGCAAGAACGAGTATCGTCCAGTTGCGTGGCCGGCAAAAAGTTCGTTTCGTAACGTGTCACGATGTTCGTCGAAGAGAAAGGCAACAAACAGTGGCCTTAGACACGTCGAACAGATGTGCCTCTGTAGAGTCCTTGGTAAAAAACATTTTTCGACGCGAAACTGATTAATCTGTCAGCCATTCGTAACGTCATGTGGCTTAGAAGAAATTACATGCAGATGTGTCTCAAACAAAGTAGAATTATTCTACTACACATAGCAGAGATGAAAAGGAATTTTTAAGAAGTATAAAAAAAGAAACTAAAGAGGAGGAAAATTACTATGAATTGTAATAAATCGTAATGAAGATATGAAACTTTGTCACCGTGACTTTGTTAATCTGCAATGAAATTATATCTCATCATATTGAAATTACGGGGAAACATTTCTTCGTGTGAAATCAAATTTGAAAAAAGGTGATCCGATGGATTGTGACAGTGTAAATTTAGCATTTGAGGAAGGTCAGGGACAGCTTTCATTCGGTCTGAGCAGCTTTTCCCTTCGTAAATGATTTTAATGGCACTCGCGAACGAGGAAATTGCAGCAAATAAAATTGATGATTCTTACGTGTTTGGAATACTGAGATATAACAATTATACTAAATATTCATTCGAAATAAATCTTCGATATTATACTCTATGTGTAGAAACAAGAATTTGCACAAGCATTAACACTTTGATAATTATAAAAAAAAAAAAAAAAAAGAAATATGATAAATTCTAGGAACCTCCGTGTCGGAACGAACATCTGCAATTACTCATCCTGTTATATAACGCAATCACTTCACTCACACCATCTCACCCACTTACAATGCAAAAATCGAGATCAATTTAACCAAATCCATCATCTTCCCTTTCATTCATTTTACACGATCGCTTAAAGAAACGTCTGATTAAGAAACCAACTGATTAATGAGGTCTTTAAGCTCAACACCTAGACGTGTTAATTCACTTGCGTCGAGAGAGAGAGAGAGAGAGAGAGAGAGAGAGTACGCTATGATGTTGGATCAGCGAGAGATGATTCGATAATTGTCCACCATTGGTGACCGTATTCGGAATTATTTCGTGTCGATTTCAATTACTCTGGAGAGGAGTCGATTCGAACGATGCTCGTTCGAAACGAACGCGTTCAACATAACGATGCGATCGAAATTTCGAAAGCAGAGAAATGTACGAAGGATCAAAGAGAAACGATCGTTCGCGTGTTTTTCTCTCGATTAACGCGATCTGCACGTCGTGCAGGGAAATTATTATGGTCTTCGTATTGCTCGCAAATTACGCTGCCAAAAGGCATGGCGTAATAGATTGTATCGAGCAAAAATTCAATTTCCATTGGTACGAAAGAAGAGTAAATCGACCGTTCGAACGACATTTCTTTTGATTAAAGTTCCTACCGGTTGACAAATTAATAAATTAATCCTCCAACGAGATTTCGTTCACTACGTTCGTTCTCTTTCTGCGACGTATCGAACGATTTCAGCGATTGAGAGAAACTTCTGTGAATAGCATTTGTAAGTTTACTTTTAATTTTCACATTTATTTGCATTTTATTTCCTTCATTCTGTTTCGATTTATTATCGATATGGTTTTAATTACTACGTTTATTGACTGGACATAGTTCCAATATTTAGGTTTAATAAATTTCTTAATTTGAAGAAATTGAGCACAGTGCGAATGTACGAGTTATACCGTAGATGAAACAATTCTCAACCAATTTAGATGTAAATCTCAATTTTCAATCTCAATCTAGATATTATGAATACATTTGTAAAAATTTTCAATCATTTTTATATGCTTTGATAATTAGTTCGATGCAGTATATAAATTGATTCTTTTAATTTCAATATTCAGTTCAATAATTTTAATCACCTCGAGGAGAATAAGTTCAACGATCGAACGTATCGGGAAAAGCTAACGAACAAGTAATCTCTGCAAAATAAAATTAGCAAGTGAATTAGAAAATTTCCTTGAAACTTTAATTAACGGAATTACGAGAACGATTGAAATTGTTTCACGATCGCTCTCGAATCGCAATTTAATAAGAGCTTCTTTCGTTAAAATTCTCCGAACTAGATGGCAAAATCGAACTATCGGCGATCTCGATTTTACGAGTTTTACGACGATGCAAAATTCAGTCGAAAGTGGTATCGAACGATTTCGAAGAGATAACTAATAGAAAATAGAAAACAGATGTTGCTGGTCATTAACAAAAATCGTAATAAATAATTCCTGATTTTTCTTTTTAATAATTCTTAGTCCTTTCGAATCTTAATAAGAGCTTCTTTCGTTAAAATTCTCCGATGGCAAAATCGAACTATCGGTGATCTCGATTTTACGAGTTTTACGACGATGCAAAATTCAGTCGAAAGTGGTATCGAACGATTTCGAAGAGATAACTAATAGAAAATAGAAAACAGATGTTGCTGGTCATTAACAAAAATCGTAATAAATAATTCCTGATTTTTCTTTTTAATAATTCTTAGTCCTTTCGAATCTTAATAAGAGCTTCTTTCGTTAAAATTCTCCGATGGCAAAATCGAACTATCGGTGATCTCGATTTTACGAGTTTTACGACGATGCAAAATTCAGTCGAAAGTGGTATCGAACGATTTCGAAGAGATAACTAATAGAAAATAGAAAACAGATGTTGCTGGTCATTAACAAAAATCGTAATAAATAATTCCTGATTTTTCTTTTTAATAATTCTTAGTCCTTTCGAATCTTTGAAATAAATTTCTAATAAAATTCTCCAATCGAAAGCTTAATTTTCGTTTGTGAAGGTATTTCCAGATCGGAGCTGATCATTGTATCAGTTTGAAAATTTTCAAGAGGACCTTGTTCCTTGTATTCGGAAATAATTTTCACGATAGAGAGGAGCACGAACTTTGCACTTTCTACAGTGGAAAACCTCCCAAATCCCTTTCACCGTCAATTCATCTCGTCCCTCTCTCGACAATTCTCTCTCGAGTCTTTATCTACTTCGACAACAAGCATATCGAGAAATTCCAAGGAATTCCTTTCCCTTACATTCGCAACAAATTTTCAGACGAAGCCGACAACTTTCAATTCTCCGGGTTAAAGTGTCTCGCGAATGACACCGGTAGTTCTCGACTCGAAACCATGAATTTCCCCATCGATCGTCACATTTCAAGAATGTCCCTTCGAGAGGCTAGGCGGACGGGCAATTTCGCATCGCGTGCTCGAAAATAATTTTCCAGCAAAAGGCGCGTGGAACCAGTCAGACCAGATGAAACTCGTAGAAATGCCCCACGTAGAAACGACGAGAAACGCGACGAGAGAGAACAGCTTTCGATCGGTCGGATCGGCTTTCAGTCGGAGCTGCATGTTTTGCGTGGCGATCAGGGACGGGAAAACGGTTTCTGCAAGGCCGTTCGAAAGCTGCACACCGCACTCGAATAAATCCGAGAGCCGTCAATTAAGGCGGCCGTGGAACATCTTCACTCATGCGAGCCCATATAAGCGGAATCAATCTCGCGACTTTCCAATAGGTTTCCAACACGAGAATAGGAAAGCCGTGCCTCGTAAGAGGGAAGTGAATCGTTTCCCATCGAGAACTCCACCATTGGTGGAACATTGCGCTCGTCGCGTGCAATTTCGCACGAAATTCACGAACGATCTTTTATAGCGAAGATGGCATTTTTCTTTTTCTCTTTTTTTTTCTTGTGGTGAGTATTCTGTGATACTTTATGTAGTACATGCACACGTTTTTATGGCAGTTTTTGAGGCAGTAGTTGTATTTTTAGTATTTTTCAAATATTCCTGATAAAACCATCATCACGCTCAAATCTGACTGTAAAATTAAATCTTCCGATGTTTCTAATTATTCAACGGGATGAATAAAAGGAAAAATTTATTAGGATTTAGTACGCTGTCAATTTTTTAGTACATAAGATCACGCTTTCTCAGCAGATATTTATTTATGAATTGTTAAATAGTAGTTTGCGATGATATTTGCTATTGAAACGACACCGTTCATTCCTTGAAGATGGGAATTTCTCGAATCGACATTAGAAGCTAAACTTCGAGTTTAGACGAATGCTTGAAACTTTTCGACGAATGGTATAGCAGGCCAGGTTATTCCATTCGTGACAGTTCAAAGCGAGGGCATCTTGACTAAGCGTTTAAAGAACGGTGCCGCGTTCGCGAGCAGATAAATCAACGGAACCCGACGCTGCTCGTGATAGTGAGAAAGCTGTTGGCGAGGCATTAATTCGAGCATTTCCTAGCTCCAAACGTCGAGGCACGCTGGCACGTTTTTACACCTGCGCTAGATGGAATTTCAGTCAGTCGGATATTTTTCAGACGCAGGACCTTTAATCATGCCTCGCGCAAACACATCAACGACCTCTCGGCCAGAGAGATATGCAGCTTGGAATGTTCAATTAAAAACCGGTAACGCGACGTTAGACGTTCGATCAGAATTTTATGTCTGGCCGCGTAGCATAACTGAGCTGCACCAGCGTTTGACGTAATTCATTAACTGAGGAATATGTATTATCGCTGGAAAAATCCAAGCGGAATTCTTTCGTGCTTTGGCGCTGAAAGCTCGTTTGCTGAAAGGTTAGTGATACTTTGTTGTTGGGGAAACGTGAATTTTTGCGTTGTCAAATGTACTATTTTCGATTTCAAATATTTGACTTCAAATAAAATTTCCTCTCTAAGTCTTTGCTGATTTTTCTGACATTTGTTAAATTATGTGAGCCTTGAAATCCTTTCGATTGCACGTATAGCTACGCACGTAATTCATACTTTGTTAATCAAAGTCTAAATGACAAACTGTTCTCGTTGATTTTCATAAATTTAGAAATTTCCATTCAACGTATACAGAAATGTGTTTCAATTGTTTCGCTTTCAAAGAGAAATTTCAAATTCGCCAAGTCAGGTAACTCGAATTACAAAATAATTCTATTTCAACCAATTTGCAAATATTGAAGAAATATAACCTTCGATCTTCAATTTCAAAGAAACTACACTCCGAATCCTTAATTAATCGTAAAACCCAATCGTAAAACTCAATCAAATAATTCTATTTATTACAATTCACAAACAAGAAAAAAATGATCTCAACTTCAGTTCTTCAACCGAAATCAAAAGTGGGCGGCTGGATTCTAAAGAAATTCCAGAGAAATAGTGCTTCGAATTTCCCAAGAACAAAATCCTACAACACCCTGTACGATCTTCGCGAAGCTGAAAATTCACAACGAGAAGAGCGCGATTAAAAACCGTGTTGTTGGAAAAATCGTCGATGCGTGCCACGTGGTGCACGTTTCCCCCGAGGTGAAATCGGGAAGGAACTAAATAAGAAAGAGGAACGATCGGACGCGTCGCGATACACGAAAAGCGGGGGTCGTTGGACAACGGAGTAAGATAATAAATTCCCAACATGGCAGTATCACGTCATTCCCCGGGTTCGTCGAACCTCGACGTTGCACGACGAACGACTCTGTCGGAACACGGGGCAACGGGGGGAATCCTACGACGGAGGGAGAATTCGTTTCGTGACACTTCATCGACGAGTTCTAGCTGCAGCCATGAATCTTTCGATTTCTCACGAATTGTTAATGTAGCCTAAAAATTAGATGTCACGAAGACAGGCGACTGAATTTGGGGGTAGAAATTCTTGGCTGTAACGTTTCACTCTACTTTACGATTCGACTTCTCGATAATTGGTACACGAAATTTAAGTTATTTATTTGTTATTGGCATAGAAAACATTGAGAGGAATTATTGTTCTGGTGTTGTTTTATCGCGTGGAATTTAATTTCGAATAATTAGCACAGGAAGATATTCATTTATTAATAAAAAATATTAGTCAATATTTAGGTAATTTTTTCTGGTTATCAGTGAATTATATACACATTATTATACGTATAATTGAAACATTTGTACGATCAAATTCAGAAAGATTAGTAAACAGGGAGAGAGAATTGTATGGAATTTAGCAACAAAACTGTCTACGCGTATAACGCTGATTCTACTACTTTTTATTTTACAATGGATGTCACTGGTATTGGTAATGAAATTAATCTATAAAACAATCCAATAATTCAATATTGTTATTATTGTTTCACAGCTGCTATTATTTCACAACTACTATTTATCATGTACTTCACTAACAACATCATCCATTCTCACATAATTTTTATTATTACATATCATGTATTACTTCATCATATCACTATTATTATCGTACCACGATATCATCGACTGTTATTATTATCATCTCAATTATTCGCGTCACACACCTAATTCGTCAATTCTTTCTCGAATTTCAATTCTTAATTTCTTGAATATCGTCGAACAGAAATCCCCCGAATATCGACTGAACTGAAATTTTCATGGTACAATTAACTCGTAATTTCCATAATCCTATCTTCTTCCTCCCCTCAACTTTTATGATCTCGTCAAGCATAATCCAAGTGATTACTGTGTCAAGGCTGCGGGAAATGAAAATTTCCATCGGTTGATTACGCACGTATCCCGTTGGAACATCGCGAGACAAACAGGCTTGTTCATTAGATTGCGGCTGGAATTCGACCGCGATGCGTCCTTCTCCTCCTTCCTCCTCTTCCACGGTCTTTCTTCCCTCGATCATTTTCGTAATTCATGGGCTCGGTGGCGTGGGTCGAGGTTCCACGGGGTTAGGTCTCGTTGAAGGAAGTTCCAGGGTCCCACCACGAATTGACCCCGGAGTATTCGGAGTTCGTTGAACCCGGCTGCTTTGCATGCAAATTACACACGCCGTGAATTTCGACGGTTTTCCACGTGACGAACTTGTGAGAAACCATTACCACGTCAATGTTATTTATCTTTTTTGTTTCTTCACTTCAAGTAACTAACTGTCACTCTTCCCTTCCTTTCGTTTCCTCAAAAAGTTCACTTGCTCGAGGGGAAATGAAGTACACTTGTTTCAGGAAGAATGGTGTGTCCCTTTCGAAACTGATGAATTTGGCAATACTTTGCGAAAGAACGAATCTGCAAAGTGATGACACGTTAGTAACTCGATACTGAATATCAAAGGTACAAAAAGTGTTTCATCGATTAAAATATAATCTAGAATTTTTTTTCTTTAACAAATATTGTTTCATTCGAACTTTCGATCAAATTGCGAGAGACTTCGCCAGAATCGGATCTCCTCTTTATTACATATTAAATTCCACCAAAACTTTGTAAATCTTGAAAAAGAAGGGGGAGGGGAAAGGAAAAACAAATTCCTCGTCTTCCAGAAAGAAGTCATCATATATTTCTCGAAGCATCGATCACAGCATGGAATGTTCGGAATGAATTCGTCTGGTTCATCGGCCGAAAATATCGACGCGACTTTTTCGACGTGACTTTTTCGAAACTCACGATCGGCATCGGGCGAGAAAAGAAGAAGAATAAGAAGAAAAGAGAGAGAGAGAGAGAAGGAACGATCAATCTTCGAGGGGCAGTCAATCACCCCAATAAAGAATCGGCCGATCCCGAAATTGCGCATCGAGTGAAATAACAATTGAATTACAATCGTAGGCGATCGTTCGGTGTCGATTCGAATCTTCCTTACGTTGACATCGTGTTATTTTGAATGTGCATTAAAAACGACGGCAGAGATTATTTTATTTCCATTTAATGCAACTTTTGTATTCATAGGGTGTGTAATTTTCATTTCAAGCATTCGAGGTAAGTGGAAAAATTTCACTCTTGAAACCACGGTGCGAAGAAATATGCGCTTGAGTTTGTGACTCACTTCGGTTTTATTAATTTCACTTGCCTCAATTATTTTATTTAAAGCTGGCAACCTCACTTTCCCATTTCCCAAAGCTAGTGTAATAAAAATGCCACACAGGTGAGTTATTCTATCCGGTTTCATATGCAGGTTGCTTTGTTTTACAAAAATTCAAGTACAGTAAATTATGGGCTTGAAAATAAAGGCCATCGAGCGTATTTGATTATAGTCTTAATACACTTTTATGCCAAACGTGTGATTCCGTTTCACGAAACATTATTATATAGTATTTCATTAAATTACCTACACCACTTTATATAATTATTTTACATTGTATTGTATTAGTTTCAATTTTATACCGTATTATATATCATTATTTTATCAAAGTGGCGCAAGTTTCGATATATTATACGATAGACAACGAATTTATTACTCGCGTATTTCTTCGTAACTACGTATACTTTTCGTATAAAACTCTTCCGACGTGTTTTCTTATTACATTTTCAAAAAGACAACGTTCATCCAGCAAGTTTGTAAAAAAGATTCCAATCACACGTTGCTTGGAGAATTTCTAAATTTCCGTGAATTACAAGGGAAATTAATTTAGACAGCTCAGTATTAGTGTCTTCTCTTACAGAAATAATCAAATATTAGCTTCTAATATTTCCAATTAATTAATTAATTAAACCCGACAAAGATTCTCCTTTGGAAATCACTTTTGAAACAGAAAATTTTAAAAAATTGCAAAGCAGAAATTTCCAGTTCAGGGACATTTGAAAGAAATCAGAAAGTTTGAAAATTTAGGGATTTAGGAAGTTGGAAATTTAGGAGAGCTGGGAATTTAGAAATTTAAGAAATGAAAATTTGAGAGCTTGGATGCTTGGAAATTTGCAAACTCGCAAACCAGAAATGCTTTCGATTTCTGTATTGTACAAGCAATAATTTTCGAGACACAAAAAAAAAAAAGAATAAAAAAACAGCTAGGAAAGAAGAAAACGAGTGAATTCTCGAGAGTTCGCGCGGGTCTCCGGGATCCGCGTTAAAGATAAAGCGAGCAAATCGCGGAGCAGTTACATCATCGTAAACACTCGTCGACGAGCGAGTAAGCGAGTGCACAAAAGGGAACCGAGAACGCCAGCGCACGTTTTGTCGTTGCACGCACGTAGAAAGTTTATCGCGTCGTTCCAGTGAACGATTTTGCCGCGGCGCGCCGATTACGATTTTCAGAAGTGGAACGCGTGGGGCCTTTTGTGAGCGGGCGCGGGTTCGATCCGGCCGATTCGCTCCGTCAAATCGGAGGAGAAATTGCCGAGGCCGGCGACGTTCAACAACGGACGTTAATACGCGAAAGGCAGCTCTACGGCCTTTGGTAATATCACGTAGAAAGGAGCCATTGTGAGTTCCTTCGGCGTTAAGTTCTTCCTTTTTTTTCTTTCCTTCTTATTTTTTTTTTTTTTTTCTTTTTTTTGCAGCGTGGCGGCGAGCATTTTCGCGTTATTGTTATGGAAATCGCGGCGTTATTACGTGCAAAAGGGGGAATGGAGGGGGGATCCTTTAAATCTCAATAACGTGTATATTAAATATCCGAGGGAATACGAAATGATCGCGCGGGGAGCGTAATAAAATTTATGTTGCTTTGTACAGTCGGTCGCAGAAGCCCGTTTATTGAGTTTCCGCGACGAAACGGGACGTGAAAAACTGTCCTCGCTGTTTTCGATACTTTAATTAATTGTTTGATCGACGATATTTGTTCGAAAATTCGAGAATATGATGTGATGGGTATGAATCACAATTGCAGAGTGAAGGAGATGAAAATTATTTGCCATTTGTAATTACAATTATTATTGCGCAGCTTTC
This sequence comes from Lepidotrigona ventralis hoosana, assembly GCA_002806875.1. Classification (NCBI taxonomy): domain Eukaryota; kingdom Metazoa; phylum Arthropoda; class Insecta; order Hymenoptera; family Apidae; genus Lepidotrigona; species Lepidotrigona ventralis. Next base: position 122,812 of record NIPQ01089755.1, read on the forward strand.
ACGTAGGAATCTTTTCAAAATTTACGAAATTTTAATCAATGTGATATAACTAAATCACGTGAGTTATAAATCGCCTATAAAAATCTCTATAAAATTTCGCAAATATATGTAGACCTTCGTGCAAAATTTCTATCCTCGAATAATCTACTTTGCATAATGATTCTCGCCTTATAACTGGACTATAGATCTTCCTGCAATTTCATGTTCTTATTGCACGCGTCTCCTCGCGTCGTAAAATTTCTCATAAATGCATGAAAATCCGCAATAACTACTTGTAATAATAATACAATACGAGTTTATACAATCTTTATGAAACTACCAAACAATATGTTTACAACGTCGAGTTACACACTCGAGAAATCAAGTTCAAGCGTCNGGTATTTAAAATTTTTTTTTTTTTTTTTTTTTTTTTCTTTTTTCTCTTTCATTCTCTGTCAATGAAAACAAATTCCCTTGCCTTATCAATCACGCTAACGTGGTTTTGATCAGATTAAGTCTAAATCGAAACTCGGAAAGGCAATGACCAGCTGCGTCTACATGTATATATTTATATCGCTGCTCGGTCTGTTATCAGGTGAACGGACCAAAACGGGCTGCTGCTCGTGATGGCGTTCGCTCGTTTCTCGGAGATCGGTTCAACGAACTCTGCGGTACGGAGTCATTTCATATCGCAGAGGTTAATTGGGGTTGTAACTTTCTCCGATCTGATTTATCCCCGCGAAACATTGTCGTCCGATGTCGGCTTTCTTCTTCCAACGTCATTTCAGTTTCTCTTTCTCTCTCTCTCTCTCTCTCTCTCTCTTGCTGTCTTTCAGCTTCGTTCTGTTTTCGAGACTCGAAAGTGTCGAATAGCCTTGGAAGTTTCCACATCTCTTTATTTTCAGAATTTCGGGTCGCTTTGTCTTTCGAATTTAGAAGAACGTGAGAAGATTCGAGTAAAACTAGTATCACGAAAGGATTGAGAGGATTATTCGCCGGTGTTTTCTACTGGAAGACAATGTCGAAGATCGGTTTACATCATTCAGACTCCAATGGCGTCGTAAATTTGTTGTAAATGAAGAGGACCAATCGGTCTTTCTTTCTTATGACGGATAAAGAGACAAAATACGAAGTTGTGATTTCGACGAGTCGAAATATATTGATCGAAGAACCAGCCTTCAATTGTACTTCAAAGCTACAATTGGACCTTAGTGTCTTCTGACATAGCGATTGAGGATTCAATTGTGACCCAAGGTTGTTTCTCCCGCGTACTCTCCCGTTGGCCTATTTTTACGCCGTGGAATTTTTCGACTGTTACAGAAAAGACGAAGCAGCAATTTTTCAATTTCAGCTCGACTCGATTTTTACGATAATTCTTCTATTTGTTCAGTTTTTTTTTTCTTTTCTTTCTTCGAATTTTCTGTATTGGGTATTTGGAATTTCAACAAATTTCAGTCTCGGTCAATCATTTGCGAGAAAGAGTGATCAACTTTTGAATGAAAGCTTCCTAGATGCCACAGCACAGCTGTAAATTTACAAAAATCTATTTACAAAGATTGAACGAAACAGGCAAAATAAAAGTTACGTTGAGTACTTACGAATCTATGAAAAATTAATTTTCAAGGAAAGAGAGATCGAAAAGTTCATCGATAATAACGTAACTATGAATTCACGAAATCTGCAAGACCTAATTATTCCGTTCTATCGTCGATAAAAATTTGTCAAGCTACCGAATGAAAGCCATGATTTCAAATAATATCTTCCTCTTTTATATCAATTCTCTACCATCTAACCTTATCACCTATCAAACATCTCCGTTATTTTTGAAGATGTGAAACGAAAGTTAGACCACGATATGGCGATAATTTAATTTTCATTAGACAGGCAAGTTTCTCGAATTTTCTTACATCGTACAACCCACCAATCTCGATTAAAAAGGAATGAAAAATATTGATTCAAATTACTTATCGAAGTATTGTTAATCGAGAAGATATATTTTAACTTTAAATCTCGTCTGAAATCTATTTCTCTGCGCGTAATCGCGTGCATGTCGAGTGCCAGCGGCTCGTTTACAGCCGGAACGCGACAACTCGCGACAATGTTGTTCCGTCCGTTGGCCGAGAGCGTTAGATGATCGATCCGCCGCGGCGCTGGTTCATAAATTTCCTCGGCGATATGCAAATTTCAGCGTGCGGTATCGCCGTCTCATGGCGATACCTTTCTCGCTCTCGTATGAATAATTACAGCCGAGGCCTTTCAAGAGCGGCGTCTCGTTCGACAGAAGCCGGAATCGGTACGATTCCCGTACGACGGCGTCGTACACGGATCGTAAATTTGCAATACCGATATGCAAATGGTCGAAGCGCGTGCTTATCGTCTCGTCCGGCTAACCCGTATCAAAATCGCGTAATTGTCGGTAAATTGAGTTATCAGTGTCTCGCTGGCTGCTCGTTTCGCCTTTTACCTTTCGTAAACTCCGATTTTTTTTTCTTCTCTATTCTCCTTCTTTTCACCCCTTTTTCTTTCGATCGTCGGACAGTTTTTTCGTTTCCGGTACGAAACACTCTCGGTTCAGATGAATTTTTCTTGCATATTAATTGAAAAGTGAGTTTGATCTTGATAACAACAAATGGAATTAATTATTTGTGATATTAAAGTTCATTTCAATTGCATTTGATACGGCGTGCAATGATTTTGAAAGTGTCGACCTTATCAATATCCGTTGACACACGTCGAGTTCAAATTAAGAGAGTCAAAATTTCTTCATACTTTTATTGCCCTATTTTTATCACGTTCCTCGATTTTCATTCATTCTCATCATTATATCTACGTATTTATAAACGTAGTATTTTCATTCCTCTATTTCTATCATACTTCTCGATTTCCATTGCATTTCATCATTATACTTTGTATTTAAATACCATTGTATTTATTCTGCCGACTTATTCTTCTTGCATCGTGCGTCTATCATCCAATTACACCGTGCTCTGACTAACACCGTCACATTTCACACAGTCAATTCGCTAATTGTGCGTTATTATTTCTCCGTATGTGGATAACGTTATCTAGGCAGATAAACCTAGGTGGATGTGAACTGACTCATTCCAGTAGTTGTTCTTGAGCAAATATGTAGATTAATGTAGGGTAATATGTAGGTTAAATAGGCTGAAGCGAAGGTATGGTGATTTGATCGTGTAACAAATTACACGTCTATTGACATTTATGTAGCACAGTATGTTGTTCTAATGGTATAGTAAAACACCAGTGAAAAATTCCAATTTTTTTTTCCTTCTTTTTTTCATTTCTCTCTCTCTCTCTCTCTCTCTTTCAAATAGTGATAAGCGTCCGTCTGACTTTGCATATTGCACTGCGTTTCGAACACGCGATTGACTGGCTGCTGCATTAAACACCAAGAGAGCAAAAGATCCGACGTGAAAGTCCGCGGGAACGATTTCTCGACTTTAATTTCTTATCGTGCATCTGACTGATCGATTCGTAAACCTACTTCTCGAGTTAATCCCGGTGAAATATAAATACTTTTGTTGTTCCCCCCCCCCCCGTTTTTCAAGGAATTTCTATCGCTTCGAGAGACGTTATCGGTGAGTTTTTAAAGTTTGGTGTAATTTCCCGTGAAATAGGACAATTAGACAATTCCATTTGTTTTGTTACTAGATGTAATTTTATTACTATTACTATTACTATACGGAGATTTCGAGAATATTGGTAACATGCACCTCGTAAAATTATACAACATTTTGTAACACGTGCTTAGTATGATTAATCCTTGATCTCTCCACACCTAGGATGAGTTCTACTTGCTAAAGATCGACCACGCCGATCGAAACGATCGATTCGTAATTTTTACGCGCATCTTGTACGTGTACATTTTTATAATATATCGATAAAAATCTATGTATTCAGATAATGTTAGAAAATCTCATTTTCACGCAGATTACAACGAAGCTCGCGGATATTCAAATACGAGTTAATTACANACAAAAAACAAAAAAAAAAAAAAAAAAAGAAAAAAAAGAAACTGATACGGGATAGCGATTCGTTACGATGAAACGAAAGGAAAGAATTGGACGTTAAAAAAATTAATGGCTCGGCTTTAACTCGGTCGAATATTAATGCGCTCTTTTAACTTTAAATTTCCACTGAACCGGCGATAAAACGTCAGAAGAAAGAAAAGAAAAAATCGAGAATGAGCTTTGATCGTTGCCGTGGGCAAACAGTGGCAGAGCAAAGCGGCGATATCGGTCCGTGAATCGAGCTATCGAGCACATTTCGATTTTTTTCGCCTAGCTGGAAAGCGTCCGGGGACCGTGCAAGCTATCTTCGCGGGTATCTTTTGCTTGGAAAGTGGGACGCCGCTGCGTCCAGCTCTTTTCTCTCTCTCTCTCTCTCTCTCCCTCTCTCTTTCATCTCTTTCTCGTTCACAGGACGTTTTATCACTTTGCTATCGCGCGTAGCTCGCAATAAGTAGCGTAGTAGAAAGTACGAGCATTTGGTGGTTGTATTTTAGCTTTCACGATCAGATAGAGCCGGGGCCAGTGTACCGCGAGTCGCGCGCTGCCATTTTATTATCGCGCTTTTGCTTTCCCGGCTCTCTCTTTCTCTTTCTTCCCCATCGTCGTGTTTGTTCACCGCGCGTGACAATTTCCAACCCGTTTAAAGGCGAGAAGATCTCAGAATTTCTCTGGAATATACGAAATTGTTGAATTTCGGTAGCGATGAATTTATTCTTTATATCCACGGTAGAATTGCACGCAATTTTACGCTCTCATGAACGTAATTAAAGAAATGGTGTCTGATTATTATGGTATTTTCGATACTTTATGTGTATTGGTTCTTCTCGAAAAAAACTCGTAACTTTTCAATCCGTATTGGTATTACACGTTGACAAACTGTTAATTTTTAACTTATAATCAATTATTATTGTACTTTAACCTTTTTGTAGGTGGAGGATTCGGTTCTAAAATACCAAAAAAAAAAAAAAAAAAAAAAAAAAAAAAAATAAAANAGAGAACGATGCACGCTCGCGTTCTCCTTATCAGCGAGCAGAGAACAGGGGCGTGGACCGGTCGAGGAGGAAGAAAAGTCCCTCGGATTTCTCGTTGCCCGAGCGAGCACGCCGGCTTTTCTAGCCAGAGAACCGATGAGATACCAGATTATCGTGGACTTTCAACGGTTTCTTGCCAGCCGACGACGTCGCGTGTTAGACGAGCAGATTTTCTACGGAAGTAACCTCGGGGATGAAAGGCGGACTTGATTAGACAGAGCCAACCAGAGGAACGTGTTTGTTATCGAAGCTTTTGGTATTTGTGATTGAAATTTTGTTTGCTCGTGGGAGAGACTGATTGAGAAATTCTATGTATGAAACCGTTCCAGTTTCCCATGCGTGACCCACTCTCGGCGACGGGAAGGGAGAGAACGATGCACGCTCGCGTTCTCCTTATCAGCGAGCAGAGAACAGGGGCGTGGACCGGTCGAGGAGGAAGAAAAGTCCCTCGGATTTCTCGTTGCCCGAGCGAGCACGCCGGCTTTTCTAGCCAGAGAACCGATGAGATACCAGATTATCGTGGACTTTCAACGGTTTCTTGCCAGCCGACGACGTCGCGTGTTAGACGAGCAGATTTTCTACGGAAGTAACCTGCTCGGGGATGAAAGGCGGACTTGATTAGACAGAGCCAACCAGAGGAACGTGTTTGTTATCGAAGCTTTTGGTATTTGTGATTGAAATTTTGTTTGCTCGTGGGAGAGACTGATTGAGAAATTCTATGTTTTGCTTTCTCCATTGATAAGGAATTGAGTGGTATCTCTTGGGTCTATACGACGTTGTATATAATTTGATTTTTTTTAGTAATTATAATCATATATTCTTGAAAAGAAAGAAATGATAGTGTGTAATTTCGAGAAATTTAAGATACAATTGAGATTATGATTTCAAGTATAAAGTAGAATTCTAGTCGTCAAACCTTGTCACATGATATAAGTACAAAGTGTGAACGAGATATGAAGAATGAAAGCAAAAGTTCGAAATTCTTTCTCAATTGGAAAATACGCGGTGGAAAGCAGAGTATAAAAATTCAGAATAAAAATCATCTTTCGTCAAAAATACCTGTCAAAATACAGTCTGTGAAATTCATTTCTTTTCATCCAAAATCTATGCATCGTCGCTCAGATCTTCAATATTTTGTTAGTCGAAAATCTATGCTTCGTCCTTCGCCTACGAATGAAAGCAAATAAAAATCGAAACACAGCTAGGATTAAGCTTGATTAACTTCGCCATTCCAAATCGACGATACGAAAAATAAACTTAATCGCAGGAAGCTAAACGACCGCAGGCGAACAACATATCACGCGAAAAGTTTGGTTATTGACTGACAGCACTGCTGATAATAACCGCGACAAACAGAACGGAAGTTATCAGCGGTTTCATATTGAAACAAAGCTTGATTTACGAATGTCTTCCTCGAAAAATCAGATACCAAGGAGCACATCGTCCCGATAACGTCTCGTGCTTTCAACCACGCTGTTTTTCCTTTCTTCTTCTTCTTTCTTTTTTTTATTTATAACTCGCTACAGACATTATTCTCTGTATCAAGATAAGGAAGCTCTTTCGCTCGAATTTTCGAGGCGTGATTGCTAGAGACTGCGGATTTTCACGAGTTCTCATGCGAAACTCAAAGATTCTATAATGCACGCGGAAACGTAGAAAAATACGAAAATTATGATATTTAAAAAAAAAAATGACAGAGTTTGTGACATGTTAAAGAATAATGTGAAACTTGGCTGATGTTTACCGCAATGTTTCTTGAAAATATAATACGAGATTGCCACCTACAGAGCAAGTTAAGATACTCGAAACATTCTCAAGTGCCTCGCACAAACTTACGTAACGGTCCTTTGATGTCCTTTTAATGTCCCTTTCACCCCATAGAAATCCCATACATAATTCATCCGTTTTTATTCAACGGCTACGTAACTTCCGTGCGAAATTTCACACCTTCTCTCGTATCAATTCGAGCAGTTTCTCCTCGTCGAATTAGTCATCGATCCAATTGACTTCATCCGGCGTTCAGCCGAGTGAAATCGAGGGCTTTTCATCAGCTTTTGAAAACGAACCCCTCAATTACCAATTCTACCTGTGTCCAAGGGAAGTTTCGGAGAGAGAGAGAGAGAAAGAGAGAAAAGAAAGTTGGAATCCGCAAGCCGGATACGTGTAAAGCCGCAAGTTCGCAGAAATGATAAATCCACGAGAGAGAGAGAGACAGAGAGAGAGAGCTCTCCTCGTTTTCTGGATCCTTGATTCGAAAGTGTATCGAGGTATCGACTACTTTCGAAATCCCGTACGCGGGATTCTGTATCTTCCCGTAGCGAACGAAGTCTCCAACAGAAATTTGCTCCTCCTCATCGAATGTGGTAACTTTAACTTCGATATTTTAGACATTTTTGCACATCGTGTTCACGAAAATTCGCAATCCAAGGTAAGGAAAGATTCGCGCCAATTCGCGAAATTCTACAAAATGGCTGCACGAACGATTTCAAGATCTCACGAGATGCTTGTGCTAAATTATGGAATCCCCGGATACTCAAAAAGTCTAATTATTACGTTAGCTAAGAAATTGCTAAAAATTCTCGAAAAGAATTCTCTTTGTAGAAAGAGCAGAGTGTCGTGCAAAATTATAGAAAACTTTGAAGATGTCAAGACGGATGTCAGGCCGGAAAATCTGTACTCAAAAAGCTTTCTCTCTGAAAATTCCAAAAATCGGAGAATCATGAAATTTCTAAAACTCTGGGAATTCATATCCAGTGGGATATGAAATCGATCGGCAATACGAAACGGCGCAGTGCTATCCGAAGACTATCGGGAGACAGTTGAGTTAAGAATTTCAAGATTCGCGAATGGAAATTACGGAATGCCTGTGGAGATTTACAGAGCAGTCGCTACACAGAGTCACTAAGAATTCCAAAGTCCCCGCCGAAAACCCTGTAGAATCCCTAAAATCTAGGGAATCCCCACGCAAAGCTCTGGAATCCTTACAAAAATCGCATCAGAATCGTAACCAAAATTCACGTCCAGTGCTTCTCCATCCGAAAACGTTTCTTTGTAATTGTTGGAATACCATTAACCTTGTTGGATCCATTAACCCCTACTGCGTAAACGAGCTTAGGATGCCCTTGAAGTGTAAACTTTAGAGTGATCTTTATGTCCGACGTGGGTAATTCTCAGTGGATAGGTATCTAATTTTTTTAAAAATTCATGTAACGTGTTCTTTTTTTCGACACGGTGATATTGTTTGAACGAAATAGATATCGAAGAAAATATCTTATCGATGTGCATGTGACTTTTTCATTTTAATTTCATCCTGAAAGGTGTTTTGGAACTTCCTTTGAAAGTTGAGCACAAGGAGCAAGATTGAAATATGAAAATTCAAGGATAGTGAGACGTAACATTGCGAAAAGCAAAGTATGAAATATCCAAGTATTTGACAAACGGAGCTGGTATATTGGACCCTTGGGTACTGAGAAAAAGTTAAATTATTCTCTGTGCCTTTTTTACAAACCATTCTTTGGCATTGCGTTGTGTCGTTTTCATTCAGTAATGCTTTCTACCGTAACCAGACTGTTAATGTAAAAACAATTAAAATCCAACGAAATGACGATTCGTCACGCTTCTTAATTTTAAATTCGTAAAAAAAAAAAAAAAAAACAGAAAAAAAAAGAAAACGGAGATGCGCGTTCCAAGATCTTGAACATCATTCCGGCTTTACGTGGTATTAACGAAACTGTTGATCGTACGACGGGGAACAAAAGCACGATCAAACAAACACGTGCACAAACAAGCAAGTCGACACGACAAATAACGGTGTCGTTATAAATAAATTTTGTGGAAAAAGAAAGACAAAGACATTTAGTATCGTAGCTAGAAAAAGATACAAAAAAGAAGTGGAGAGTGCCTGAAGTGTAGAACTCTTTTCCTCTTTTGATAGGGAATATTACTTGCATACGTGAACATCACATGGACAAAACACGATAAGTTCATTTTTGTTGATTTTGTTTTCTTACTTCAGTGCGATTTTGTTATATTTTAATGTAATGTATGCAAGCATAGCTAAAAAAAAAAAAACACCTAGCAAGTACCAAAGACACGAAAATTTGCCGAAGTCAAAGACACTGAACTGAACAAAGAATATTTTAATCCATTAACGATCAATGCTGTATTCATACATTTCATTTGCAATTTTTTTTTATTAATTAATTTACTGTAATTATAATAAATATTCGTTTGATACTTCTTTCATCACTCATTCTACAACTTATAACTATCATGAGATTTAAAAACACGATAAACAATATTCTTAATTGCAAAGAGAAAAATATATGAAAATATGTCAATGAACAAAATCAAATAAATTTCGATGACATTGCATTAATTGACCGATATATTGAATTTTAAAGCTACTTTCTCTGCTTATGCTTTACATGTATGAGAGAGAGAGAAAGAGAAATTTCGAAAGTACAATGAATGGAAGAAAGAAAAGCTTGATGACACGACAGAAGGTCGCGAGACGAGACATGGTTTTGTCAGTGCTCGACACTTTTTATTGCACGCCGAGATTCGCCGACATATTAGCCGATGATATATTTTTTTACGACGCGAATAGATAAGGAGCGATCGTCTTCTTTCGGAAGAGATCATCGACCGTATCAGTCGTGATAAGGAGTTTATTAACGAGTGTGCGTGTATGTAACGGTAACCGCTATTTTCCTTTTCATCCTTTCCATTTCTTTGGCTTTCTATTTGGCCAGTCTTTCCTTTTTCCCTTTTTTCTCCTTCGATTAACGTTTAATAATACATCAATTACAGAATTATTAACGGTACTATGGTAGAGCGTATAATTACATAAAACTATTATCATTAAATTATAATAAAAATATTACACCAATTTATAGATTAATTTAACAAATTGTGAGTGTCATTTCTTCCAAATTATTTTCAAGAAGCAAGTTCATTTATGAAAGATTGTATTCATCACTGCGTTATCGTAGGAAATTTTGTATCAACTAAGAATACATGTGTTATTCCTATATTATATTATAGCAAATGTTATTTTTAAAATGACTTCGGATTTTGTTTGTAATGTGTTGAAAAGGTCGATAAGAATTCAGAAACTTTGATTGAACGACAGAAACATTGACTTTCGCGTTAAAGAAGACTAATTACGAACAGATAATTAAAATTGGACGTAAATTTAGAATTTCGTAAATATAATGATCTTCTCCTTCCATGACAAGTGAAATAGATGTATCACTGTCTTTGTTCTACATATTTTGTTCATTTTGTTTAATATCTGAATTACATCTAATTTTAATATAAATCTGATGAATCTAATATTCCACAGATATATAAAATTCCAAGAACCATTCTATCTCAAACTGGAAACTTTGCTCGAAACGATTAGAGTCTGCCTGATATATCTTCCAAGGTATATTTAATAATTAAAGCAATCATCGAAAAATATAAAATGTCGTTTCAAGGATCTTTGACTTATTAAATTTATTTTCATTATTTTCACAAAATTTGACAAGTTCAAATAATGATTTTTTTCTCAAAATCATTGTCATGCTTCAGTTATCATAATCATAAAAATTCTAATCGTATCCTACAATAAAAAATTGTTCCATCCAAAATCAAAAAGATCGTCAATCTAATAAAAGGAATCCTCCAATTGTTTCGAGCAAACGTCAGCCAATTATTTATGGGCCATTGCCATCTAGAAAAAAAAACGAGCCTCCGAATTACCGATGAAAGAATCACTCACCTGGGAGCATTGATGATCGGTCGGCCCATTGCCCGTTGCTGGCGCTTCTCGTTGCTGGGAAGGCGCAGGTAATCTTGGTCGCCAAAGAGGAACAGATCCTTTGAAATAATCATGTCCACCGTGTGGTTGCCGGTTATAGCTGCCCGCCTCTCTCTCTCTCTCTCTCTCTCTCTCTCTCTCTTATCTTTCTCTCACTGCCGAACCACGGGCTGAACAACGCACCACCACGACGGCAACGACGTCAAACGCGACGGAATATCCTCACCTAAGTCCCGCCACCTCGACACGTCCAACGCGATCCCTGACGACGATTCACCACCGCGATTTGTTTGCTGCTGCCTCGCGTCAACAAACGAACATTTTCGCCAGCTATTCCCGCGACTCCGTGACGATTTCCCGTCTAGACACTTAGTCGCGAGCATTAAGTCCGGATAAAATTTCGAAGAAATCGAACGACGAATTGATCGGTTGAAAAGTAGCTGACTTTTTCTTGCCGGCGCGCAGTCCACTGTTTCGAGTGGATCGAGTTCCTTCTTTTATTTCGCGACAATTCAACGAGAGTGTGTTGAAAGTTCTTGTTCGAGAGTGTTGCCCGCGTCTTTGGTAAAATCCGTCGAATTCGGTGTTAAATAAACGATGAAACGTTCGTGACGATTCGTGTGAGAACGTTGCGAAACTAAGCGTTTGTTTGCGACTCTTGGCAAATTGGGAGTATCCTTGTAAATNCCGCGTCTTTGGTAAAATCCGTCGAATTCGGTGTTAAATAAACGATGAAACGTTCGTGACGATTCGTGTGAGAACGTTGCGAAACTAAGCGTTTGTTTGCGACTCTTGGCAAATTGGGAGTATCCTTGCAAATGGGAACGGAGTNAGTATCCTTGTAAATGTTTTGCGAGATAGTTCTGCGAAGATCGACTCCGATTACCTGGAAAAGAAGAGAAACGAATTAAGTGATACGTTCGAGGCATTTGTGTTTGTGAATCGAAGTTACGGTGGGTGTAGAAGTTGTTATCGTACATTCCTAAAGTCTTTGGAACATTATCAAAAAGCAAGCTTCAAAGGTTTGTATTAAGGAATGATACGAATTTTGAAGATTATAGTGAGAAGAGATAGTTCTCAAAATAAGCAAACACAGACTGTTTGATTAATAACCTGTTGCTTTTTCTAATCATGAACAAATTATGTTTCCCCACAACGTACCACGCAGTAAAAAAGTTGAAAATTTGAGAAAAATATGATTCTTCATGAAGAATCATAATTTATGAAGATGAAGTTAAATATTCCAATCAACCAGTGAATCAGTATAATTTGCAAAAAATTTGCCAATTGAACACAATTTGAAATTAATGTCCTCCTAAATGCTAATTCCAACGTCTAGAGAACAAAAGAAATACGACGAAAGAGGATACAGATAAAATGACACAACTAGGTAATGTCAATAAAATTTGCAGATCAATATAGTGCGGCAATACAGGCACAAAAATTCAGGTCAAAAGTGATCGCTCTGACAGTTACAACTCGATATTCCAGTCAAAACGGGCTACCAAATTTCACTGCTACGCAGCAGAATTCAATTCGAGATTAAAGAATTTGTTTCCTCTTTTTTTAAAGTCAAAAATATTTAAAAGGAATCGATGAAATTA